>DWNI01000046.1:0-18486 GCA_018250175.1 Alychna victa
ATTTGTTATTAAAAAATATCAAGTACCCAACATTATAATTAAAATTTACTGTAATAAGTACACCTTTTATGTAAATAGCTGACAAACGGGTAGACAACTTACATGGAGGTAAACAGATACCGTAACCCACGGACATCAATAACCTCAGACGCAGAATGATGGAGAGAAAATAAAGAAAGTACTAAATCTTAAGCCAGAAGAAAGAAAGTACTGGTTCTCAAGTCAAAGGCCTGCCGGTCGACCTATATTGGAAAGGAGTGAACCAAAATATGCTGATTCCGAACATTTATTGTAATCAACATTTGAAACATAATTACACGGCCGCCAGAACATTGGGCTGAAAGGTCCAGCCTCAAACGCACTGCTAAAGGTAACCGCGACCCGTTGCGAAGTATCTAATTAAAATTAATATGGGAACGATAATACGTTTATTGAACGCCGCTTTTTGTAAAGTCCTTAAGACATCAGTTATAATTTCATTAATAAAAGAAACAATTGTTCAATTAAGAACAGTGTTGAGTTAATGTCTATGGAAGTAAAATACTTAAAGAAATAAATATCAAGACGTGTCTGTAGGGATTAGCCTGATGGTTTCGACTACCGTATTAATTATATACTGCAAAAGGAAAAGTAAAAGTTTTCCGCTGAATCATTAAGATTGTTTGAACCAGTCAATGGTTTAGCGGCAGGTCAGAACCTCGGGGTTCGCTCGCTGAATAATAAAGCTCCTGACGAGTCCTCATTCGAAGCGAGGTAAGATGGTAATCGCTTCACATAAAAGAAAATTAAATTGTAATATTGAAGAGGACTCCCCGGAGTTTTTCGGAGGCATAAGGAATATTTTTTTGTACTAATCAACTCTTATGATCTCTGTTGAATGCTCTCGGGGCGAATAATTCAAAAGATTAATACGATTCAAAGGTTGTGAAAAGTCGAATATTTGATTACATCTTAAGATTGTGTTGTGCTGAACGACAGAATATATAAAATTAAATCATCTAAGAAGGTAACCGAAGATTTAAAAATGTATCCTACTCGATTTAACTTGAATTCTTAATCATACGATCGAACAATATTAATGTAGCAAGGCACCACGCCGCCGCCGTTAGGCTAATTATTTTAAGTGATCGAGCGCAACGCAATATCTTTGTACC
Organism: Alychna victa; assembly: GCA_018250175.1. Classification (NCBI taxonomy): domain Eukaryota; kingdom Metazoa; phylum Arthropoda; class Insecta; order Lepidoptera; family Hesperiidae; genus Alychna; species Alychna victa. The sequence continues at coordinate 1,155 of DWNI01000046.1, forward strand.
TCAAAAAAAATTGTTACCTTAAAGTTTATTTAGATACGGCACTTTCACAACAGAATAAAAAGACAAACGTGTCAAAGTATAATAAAGTTATAAAACTACATTTTTCTGTTTGTTACAACTACTTTTTATGCCACTCCATATTCCAATCTTTTGGTTTAAGTCGCCATGCCTCACTCGACGTGTCCAACTAAATAAGTGAATCAAATAAATAAGGGAATCTACATACAAAAATTCTAACAGTGATTGATTGACAGTCTACATACAATGAAAGCCGGTGGGTCCAGAAACATAAAAGTTCTCCAAGAGTTTCTTACAATAAATAAGAGAAAGTGGAAAGTAGGAAAGGGTCTTTTAAGTGTTGAAGTTTGTGTAACAATTTATTTCTTAGTGCCTGTAGTAGAGACTGGCGACAGCGATACGGTGCCTGTTGAGCGGGAGGCCCGAGTTCGATTCACGGACAGAGCTGACATTAGAGAAATAACTTCGGATCTATTTCTGATGTTTCGGTATTGTCTGTCCCTACCGCCACACAGGAATACTTAATTAATTTAATAGATACAGTCGACATACTTTTTATGATTATAATGATATCAACCCAAACTCATCATATTCACTATGATTAAAGATACGATATATTGTACTGCGTCATGTAACGTGAACCCATATATTTGCTCATTTCCTTGAAACTGGAAATAGCCCTCAATACGAATGTCGGTCCGTTGCGTGTTCCCGGCCCGTTACATAAGGCTATCTGGATCGAATGATCGATCCGGTCAGGAACTCCAGTAAATATGACATTACTGGAATTAATATAACGCTGGTTAATGTCTTCACCATATGAATACCTAACCTGATACAGTTTTAGGGTTCCGTAGTAAGCTCGGAACTCTAGTTTCGCCCTGTCCGTTTTAATCTTTAATATAATTTTTTTCGGCTAGGTACCTCTCCTACAGGTAACGTGAGGGTAATTTTATTAAAACTTGTTTAGCTTCAAAGCGGAACAAAGCTGAATACGAATGAAACGAAACGTATGGATATCATTATTATTCTGTCGGAACGTTGTCCACAGCTGGGTCCACGCTGCTGGTGGACGAGGGTTGGAAGCTGGTGGTGCGCGCTGTCCGCGTGGACGACTCCCGCGCCCAGTTCTCTTGCTCCGTGCTGGACTCCCTCACCGGCGAGCGCCGCAGAAGCACGCCCATCAGCATCGACGTAGCTCGTAAATATATACTATTACTATATTCGTCAGTACTAGTCTTCTTTTAGGTATAAGATAGCAGCAAGTATTACACGATTACTTAAAGAATGGGATTGCGACTAAAAATTTAGGCAAATAAGGCATACAACAAAATGTATACTAAAACGACATAATAATATGTATATATAAATAAAAAAGGTGCGCGATCTGTTCCTTTTTTGCTCCCTTTACATGCTTTTTTGCTGCCTAAGTGTCCGAAGAGGTTACGCCCCGAACCCCATTCTTTAAGTAATGGAGTATTACACGTCACGTAGTGTTGATACATTCTCACAAGATGCGATTCCGCTGAACGTGAGCGACAGCAACGATGACATGTGCCGAGAATGCAGACACATTACTTTGCAGTATACATTTATACACAAACGATCCGACTGCACTTGTTGACCAACAGTCGACTTCAATTGCACCTTAATGGACCTGGAAAGGAATTGCAGTTCTGCAGTCCACATAAAGATCACACAGTTTCATTGTTCCTTCGCAAAATAGGATTATTTGGAAACAGATTTGATTTCAACACCCCCTTGACTGATATAATAAAGGGACAAATATCATACGTGCATAATAAAATTACCTTTATTTATACACACATTCTGACGTCATTTACCGGCACGCAATGTTCTGAAGTCACTTTAGGGAAGCACGAGTTGGCAGGCCGTCAGCCATTAAAATCAATTTTCACTTGGGAATGGAACGGTACGATCTTTTCCTTTGGGGCTACTTACCTATTACATTTGAAATTTATATATCCGAATCCAATGTCACTCTTATTTAAACAGTGAGATATTTTCTGAGACAGTTCAGTTTGAGAATTTACGCTAGTAAATTATGGTGAAACCTGAACACTTAGACCCACATCACCTCAATGTTTGTATGATATTTATTCATAAATATGACAAATAAAAAAACTTTTTCGTATATAAACTACGGAGCATGTTAGTTAAATAATTATTAGGATGAGTAATGAGCGACCTGCACACTGGCTAGTGTTAGCGAGTTAGTGTTGAAGTAATACAATGTCTTTGTAGAATTACGTTAGCTCGTTCTCCAACCCGTTAATCCTTGTTTACATATACCTAACAGTACTATCTTTTGTTGTTAGCTATGGGCGTCCCGGCAGCGCCTAGGGCGATCACACACGGACCCTGGGAGACTAGCGTACGACGTGGCGGTGACGTCATCCTACCCTGCCTCGTCCACGCCAACCCACCGGCGACCATCACGTAAGTTTTAGTTCAATGACATATATTAGCGACAAACACGATAGGCTCACTAATGTAAAGGTTAATAGTTATGTCTGATCACTGACGTCTAGCAATATAGAAGAGGAAAACTCATAAACCACGAACCCATACAAAATTCACTCGTGGCCTGCTTATTACCGAGTTCTATCAGCGGCATCTTCAATGAACGTCGTCGTTTAAAAGACTGGAGGCAAAAAATACCTTTTCAACTTGAAGCAGAACATCAAAGATAAGTTTTTCTTTGTAAACAAACAGCCCTGCAACAGTTGCTACGCTTTGCGAGATAACACCAAAAAGAATATAACTACTGCAAATTCAAGTTGAAAGAACTCTCTACGCAGTAAGTGCTTTTACTAAATGGTCGACAGGAGTTCTTAGTTTCCTTTCCTAAGTCAAACTTGATTAAGATACTGACAGTTGCGTAAAACATTCGGTCTCTTTGGTTGACATTACGGTCACGCTAGTCTCATGTTGTTTGTCTTACTAACGTGTCTGTAACAAGATTGCAAATCTAGTGCAGAAAGTTGGATCTTAATAAATTGAGAAGTATTTTTTAAATGTGCGCAGATGGACTTCTAATAATAAACTTCCGAACCCACAGACGTGGTCTGTCTGGTCGTGTCTGTGTTTGATAACCCAACCGAAGTTTAAATTTATGCTGAATTTAAAATGCCTAGCCCAAAGCTGACGTAGCCTATAAATAAAAGACTACAGTCACGTTGCAGGCTGTCTAATATTAAATGCATAACAGAGAAATTATCCACTAGCCGAGAAAAAGATGTTTGTGTATCTTATGTAAGGAACGGTGAAGATTATACTAGATATGCACATAGAATCGACAACGACTGAGGTATTTACTGCGAACATGGAAACTGTGGAATGAACTTTGAATTGATCCCGGTGCGCTGTGACTAGGGCTTCATAAATGGTATGAAAAGAGTTCTCCGTGATCAGCGACAGATTACTGACTCTGGTGTTTCTCAAGTTCAAATGCGCTGATCGCTTACCATCAGCTAGCTCTTGCTATTCAACGCAGAGAGCTGACAGAGCGACCTTCGATTACATAATAAATGCGGTAAATGTATGCAGAAGCGTCACATATAATTAGACACAAACATTAATATCATTGGCTGGACTAGATTCAGTTTCTGCTGTGGTCTCGGAGACAATTTACGTTCCATCTTATGAACATCTCTAAGCTCATTTTAAATCCGGATCATCCTGTTAATTCCCGGATGAATACGGGCGTCGCGTTAAAACATTGGGATTACATGCCGGTCCAAATATTATTGCTACTGTGGAATATTTCGCTCGTTGTCAGATAAGGTTATAGTTGCCAAATAAGCTAAATGGAGGTGAACGAATTAATCGTGTTTACTTGAAAATTACATTCTAAGTGTATAGAGATGATTTTGTTTATCCCTTGCTGTGATATTGCCGGATTGATATACAATTTATAAGTGTTACAACTTTGTGTCATCAGTAGGCTAAATGTAACCCATTTCTTTTTTGGATTTTGTAAATAAAATCCTTTCACATAAGTTTTTGTCAACCAAATAGAAGCGAGTTTAAACAAACTGTCTTCTAGGTCATGTGAATAAAAGCGTTGAATTTGAACTTTAAATTAACTGGAAAATTAACGAGAAATCCTAAATATACAAATCAGAGTTCATGATCTAAACACCTCGACAGAGTGTCTCTCTGAATACAGAGAGCGTCGATACAGCGTTATTGTGGTCCGAACGGTGATAATATCGTCGGAAGTCGATAATATGGGACACTCCTGGTTATACAGCTGATATTGTTCTAATATTGAGTGAAAGATACAGAGTTACACAACTGTTACAGGCGCTCCGATTTCCGACTGAAGCAGCGGTCACACGGGGTAGACATTTGTGTGACAGATAAATGCTCGGGTCGTGGCGTTATTTATTAATGACATTATTTATTTATCATGCTCTGGCTTTGTACCTTAGTGCGTTAATTATAGCGCTAACGATGGCAATATGTAAATAGCCGAGCGTTTCGTGCGAAAGGTGCACTAGCGTCGTGATCATTTTAACATTTTCAAAGCCAACCGTTTAGCTAGGTAATCCTCACTAAAATTAGCACTTTAAAGTGAGAGTAAGCAGACTAGTTAACAAAAGACGGCTACAAATTCATAGCAGTTATTGAAGTTCTGATTAGATAACACTGAGGACACGAGCAGTTCCCGTGTGTTCGGTTTACATTGTACTGCCAAACTTCCACGGAGCGTCGTCGCTACAACTAGGCTACGCACCACGACAGCTCCCTGAGGCGTCATTTTGCTCGAATAAATCGATATCGCCTATACATTATGGATATTGTTTACAATACGGATAAGCTAGTGGAAATATTAGTTGCTCGAGATGGGTACATTTTATGTCACTGCTAGTTTTAGCTTGGTTATAATAAGTAGGTATCTATTGAATGATTAAAATCAAATTATTTTATAGGGTACTTTCTGACACAAAATATTTTTTTGGAACGATTTTCTGTATCGTCTATTTGGAGGACACAAAAATGACTTAATCTTTTTGATACCATTTATCGCCTTATTATTCAACTTAAAAGTTATGTTTGTAAACCAGACGAGGGTGGGAAAGTTAATTATAAAAGAAAAAAAAAATATCGCTGCCCTAATGAAGAAAATTGTAATCACCTGATGTTGTAATTAAATCTTAGTCTCACATGGGGAATGTTCTGAAGAATAGTTTGGCTGAATACCCACGGTTAAATTCCGGCACCGCACAGTCCGATGTACTCGTAAAACCAAATTCCACCAACACCACCCGGCGTTCGTCCACAGTTCGATTTTCACATCATTTCCTACCACACACGTATAAACTGTGGATTGAGCTTCCTGGGTCGGTGTTCCCAAGATGCTATGACTTATGGTCCTTCAAGAAGCGGGTCAATCGTTTACTTCAAGCCCGGCAACACGTTGGTGACGTCCCTCGTGTTGCTAATGTCCATGGGCGGCGGTAATCACTTACCATCAAGTGACTCGTCTGCTCGTTTGCGTGCTTAAGGCATTAAAAAAAAACAATATTTCGAACCCCGAGAATGTTATATGTTTTATTTACTTAAGCGACAATTTCTTAGTTTTAGCAATTACTAATCTAAATGGAAGCAACGACGTTGTTACCAAAGCAATGGACTCTTTATCGCCAAGTCTAAATATTTATGTCTGGGCAATAGCGCCCTAGGTGTGGCTTTCGTTCGACCAAGACTCAATGCTCATACAAAGTACAGATATAATATGAGTTAAGTATTATATTACGAAAAGGAAGTTATAATTTTCGGTCATTTTATAATCAGAGTATTTGATTTAGTTTATGGTCGTCATCGCAACCCATAACTGTCCCACTGCTGAGCTCGGGTCTACTCTCACAATGTGAGGGATACAATCCATAGTCCACCACGCTGCGCGGGCCAAGTGCGGATTGGCAGACTTCACAGCACCTTTGAGAACTTTATGGAGAATTCTCAGGTATGCAGCTTACCTCACGATGTTTTCTTTCCAAATTGATCCAGTGAGTGATTGATTGAGCAAGTGATAATTAATTTCAAATACGCACATAATTATTTTTTTAAATTAGAGGTGCGCGCTGGGTTCGAACTCTGGCCCCCCGATTCGGGCAACCAACGTTCAAACCGCTGGGCTATCACTCGCTCACTCGCAATTTGATATGATTATCTTAGTGATATTACTTTTATAATAATCCGACTTAAGATTTGATTATCAGTCCGATTTACAAAATAATACAATTATCCCACTCGTGTACACTCAACACTTTAAAATTCGCTCCTTCTTCTTCACTCCTATGAACTGAAGCTTCGTTCAGAAGTGAGGCGTTTTTCATCAAAGGTCGCAACCTCGCAGAGTATCCCTGGTGACTCGTAAAAGGTCCGTAACGTAATGTAGCCGAGTGTGTTATAGCGCCTATTAGCGCGTTAATGTGCTTCACGAGACCTTGACGTGCGTCAATGATGATAATATACCACTTTTATGTCTTCTAGATAACAACTAAAACGTATTTGAAGCGTACTTCGAGAGCCGGCGCTGCATTGCCGATACTTTGTAACGCACTAGACAGCGCCTGCGGCTTCGCCCGCGGAAAAGTAGTTTCGTATAAGTTTTAGATTCATACCAGGGGAACCTATATCCAGTATGTCTTTTTCTGTCTAAATGTCACATTTTATTCAAACCCGTTCAAGCGTTGATGTCTAAATTAGTTACAAAATAAAAACATCGAAACCATTCCAGTGGTCTGTACGATCGGGATAAAATCTATACTATGCTCTATTCCAGGACGTGGTCTATCATTGTGCCCAGTTTCATCAAAATCCGTAGAACGGTTAGTGCGTGAAAGAAACACAAACATCCAAACGTCTTCACAAACTTTCACATTCATAACAGTAGGATAGTAGGGTTATTGTTATAAATAGTTTTCACAATAATTCAAATATATTTATTACAATGTTATACAACCATCCTCCGTGATTTATAAAGGTGGTAGTGAGGACATCGTAATTACGAAGGTAGCCGCTGCCTACGAGCACGTTAATGGACCCTTAAAGGGCTCGACGTGCGTTAAGTTTAAGCTCGGCTCTGTATGGCGCCGCTACCTTTTCACATAGACAAATTTATATTCTGTGGTGTCCTTGTTGAAACACAAAGCAAGTATTATCATCTCATTACTTTAATAATTCCATTATCTTCAACTAACAGTTTACGGATACTACTTACTTGTTATACTCAAATCATTTGTAACTGCGATGCTCTGGTTATAATGCAATGAATTGTATCTTTACGGAAATATATGTTGCGCGATTGTGTATATGTCACATGGTTTTAATTTATGCTCGGGTTTTGAGCTTTTCACATGCAAATACTTTTTGTAAGGGCCTGGTTATACTGTGGCTATCGTTTCGTCATCGCTACGGACGATAGCTCATTTTATAATAACGATACATTCCAGGTTTTGGCCAAAAAGGCAGTAGAAGTTAGACAATATCCTAAAAAATATATAACGTATTAAGTAGACTACATACATACAAAACATGTTAATTAATTATAACCCCTTTCATGTTTTAAAAGGACACGGGAAAGAATTATATTCGCCTGGAAATTTCTTAAGTTTAGGATTTAATCGTTCATCTGTGAACAGTGCAACAATGGTGGAGAACAAAAATCAAAAGCCGGCGAAACTTCCACAAACAACGCCAATCAAGCGATAATTTCGTTTCCGAATAAACAACCGGTTTGTGTATTTAACCGGATATCCGCTTACACGATGCAAATTTTTCATCCCGTGTCGCCTGCGAGCCACTTGCAACCGGAGCGCGCGACAAATTCTGCTTTATTCTCGCTGTACACCGCCGGCCGAACACAATCATTATAGTATCATTCTCCTACGTTGTTCATTACATAAAACAAATTGTTTCTATTACATCGGTTAGGGTGATAAATAAAAATAAAATATTCCGAACTAGTGATACCTGTCATTAATATGGTACACCCTGCTAATTAATAGAAGAAATGGCGCATGGCAATGACCTTGAGCTCTATATATTCCGGATGAATCCGACCGCACTTGTTCACAGCGTCTATTCTAGAATAGAACTGTTATAGTTGAAAAGAATATTCTACTCTTGGATGGCAACGAATCGCTGATGCTATTGATGTTACGAACGTCCGTTAGCGGCGGTTGCAACTACTTATCCGGTAACTGGCCCATTCACTATTTTGCATATTATTGACAAACTGAGAACTGCAGCCCATGGAGGTATTGCAGCCGTCAGGAAGTATAAAGCTGCTATGATTTTCAACTTTTAGCATCGCGGACACTTGACATGCAAGAGGTTCTTACTATCCTTTTATTTTATACTGATATTTTGATCTAGTTCCATAGATCATCGACACTAGTCGTATAAATATATAACACTCCTACCTACAATGCGATCATTTTACCCTAGTGAAACATCAATTTTTATTATTATGAAGCAGTTCCGGAGACCGTTTTGCCCCAAGCTCAACCTTATTTACTGCTAACATTTAGGGCTTCAAAAATCAAATTGAATATTTTTTCCGTGAAGCCGGACGTAACTAATATATCCAATTTAAACTTTAATTTCCAACGCGTTAACATACTTAGACGAGTACTACCCGGTAAATACTCCCCGGGTTTATCAGCGCAGGATCCAGCCGACGTAGAGTTTTACGACCCAGAGATTCGGAGTTTGGCATACTTCCAGCCCTTCATACGATCATCTATATTAATAAAATTCCCTCACTGGAGTCGATTAAACGAAAAGCTATGATCAATGCACTTCAGAAAAATAACATAATAATTATCTTAATCTGTACACGCGCAGACTTCTGATGATTATATTATTGGTTTTTATCATTTTTAACTATAATTTAAAAAATCATAAGGTCACCTTGTCAGCAATAGTAAAATACCTCAATCGGTTATAAAATTATTTACAATTCGTGTAGCTGATTTTAGGTAGGTAATTTGGTTATAAGTCGTTATTACCATTTTTATTAAGTCGCCCCTTCTCAAAGACAGGAAAAAGCATTGTCTGGACCGAGAAATTATAATTTTCCTCTTGGTGCTCGAACTAGTTTCAATGTCCCAAGTTTTAATCGAATCCATTCATCTGATTAGAGGGATTCACATAAAAAGTGTAAGGTCGGGAGCTCTCCGCGAACTAAGTGAATTGAATACAATTTGATAAGAGAGGTCAGTCGTAAGGAATCCTTTCTGGAACGGTGCAAAGAATGTAGATTGTACGAGTATTATTGGATGTTGAACACTTTTGTCTTTTTTTCGTCTTTGACAAAACTTTGTGATATTTAGAATTAACAATAATTATAAATAAAATGCATGTTAATATAGTCATAGACACTTTTCCAATAGGTAAGTTCGTAGTAGTTTTACCTATGGGTGATTTTATGATCCCAGATTCATTTTTAGACCAGTCAAGTAAATGTAATTCATAATTATACGTAATTGAATTTTTTATATCAAATTCCAACTACATAATTTGTAATATTATATTACTAATGAGATAGCTTTGCAAGTCACATAACATACATCAACGAGGTATTAAGATAACTAATTGGTCCTCAAGATAGTGGGATTAACGAGTTAATGTCCAGAATTATAATACTTTTCTTAAATTAATTACGTATGATTTGAACAATATTATCCCCGACCGATTCTGCATTAACTCATTACAAGATCTGCGTCTCGTATGACGATTATGCCATAGACATACCAACACAACCACGACATAAGAAACAAAGTTTATCTATCGAACTAATAGGTACCATAGTTAAAACTCGTATCCTGAGCCTGTCGTTCATCAACTAAGCAACAGAATCGTTCTGATGACAGGTACCCAGTAAAAAATACCAAAAAAAATTATAATCCGGGGCTACCTGTCAACATTACGTGAACTGGAAAAACTAGGTACGATACGTTTTCGGCGCCGCAAGTGTACGCTCCTAGCAAAAACATTAGGAAACACGACCGAGACAAATGAGTGTCGTGTGCTCTGTATCACGTGGTTTTTGCGATGACGTCATTAACCTCCGCGCCGGCGCCATTCTCTGTACATAATAACATTATAACTAGTGAGCAATTCTTGTTTCATTTTTCATAAACAGTTCTCGTAAGTAATCCCAGACTAATCTGCAATTACAGGCAGCCTAGACAAAACTTCCAAGAAAATGTATTTTGGTCTCTACATGGATATCAAAATCGAACTACATTTTAATTATCGAAGGTAGTGAATCTTTCTAACAATACCTACTTGGTTTAAAACTTTTCATAAAGTAATGACGTCACTGGGTGACGTCAGAAGCAGGTGCGGCGGCACCATATTCCGGGGTCTGCATGCAAAGTCACTTTCATCGTAAAGTCTGACTTAAATTACGCAGTTTTACGACCACTTCACCGCTGTTTTTACTCTGTTATTCAATTTGCCGTATAACGTTCATGGCGCGTCCCTTTCTGAGTACTGCAATAACTCCTTTATTCGGCCGCGTAACTGGGTACTTTAGTTTAAGGTTCAGTTCACATTGGACGGCAGTGTTTTAGTGTGGTATGACCTGAGGGTTCATTTAAACATAAGTAGGGTTCGGATTACAAAGCAAGACTCCCATAATATATGCAGTAGAGGCTTTAGAGGACAATATTATATATTTTTAGATGGGAAATGCATTTACACATACCGTCATGTGCGTCTCCCGAATACTAAGAGCCAGCGTGTCGTCATTATCTTAATGGGGCGCCATAGAGTCGCTTTCGCGAAATACCGCACTGTCTCAAATATAAGTCATTAATCACGGCTTTCCTCATAGTGACGTACAAACCCCCGAACTGGGAAACAGCACATATCACCGCTTTCCTGTAATCTTTAATAATAAACTTAGGTTATCAGACGAAATAAATGGCGACTAATGAAAGTTATAAAAACTGTTGAGATAATACAGACAAGTATTAACTTGTTTTACTTTGATATACCTCCTTCAAAATTATTTATCGTTTTCTTAATTATCGCAGTTTCGGCTACACTTGTTATATTGCTATCCGGGTCAACCAATTACAGTTAATTGATCCTCCGTCAGATCATTATCTAATTTAATGGGAGGCTGTATCGGAATCTCGTATAGCCGCTATACCAAAATTTACATATAACTATAATAGGTACATAGTTATTATTGTTTAATTGTTTTAAACAAAACTGTTAAACTCCACAAACACAAAATATTTAATAAAGATTGTTTTAAAAGCGTCATTCATAGTTTCCGCCCTCGGCCTAGCTCAAAAACCTTAGTACTAGAAAGTTGTAATTTGGGAGGGGTATACATATTTGACGGGCCGACTCGAGAGTTAGAACAAATTAAAAATTTTTTTTTACGGTACCTATAGGTGAAGTAGGGATGAATTTTATTTCACGTCCTCTCCGTCGTCGGGTATTATAGGACAGGTCGTTCAAAAAACATGATAGGTCCGCTAATACCATTTTTTGATGTAGTGATCCGTTTGCGAAATATTAATGAACCTACATTGCGCGTGGCTCAACACGCACTTGGCAGATTTTTCATTTTATTTCTATTATATCTTTCAATTCATCACGCTAAGCCGTACTTGTAGCACCCATTATTATCCCGACTGTTTTCATGTACGACAGTATAACAAAGACAACAAGCGTCTGTTTTCCACTTTATACATACATACTTATTTATATACACTCATGCTTACTAAGGTAGGTATAGGTTAACCTAGCTCTTGAAAACTGTCGGTTCCAATTGACTAACAAGTTAAAGTACTTACAACTACAAGTTTAGAAAAACATATCGTTGCTAGCCAGGAAAAACGAGTCGAACGAGTCTATAGTGTAAGACAATGATTTATGGTCAAATTTCAAACGCAGAGCGGGTCTCTAGTATAAATTAGTCTATAAAGGTAGAAGTAGTTTGAATACGAATGTAAGTATTCTAACACCAATCAATAATCTGACTCCTGCGGTTAAACAAGATATACTTTGACACACAGATCGAGTGAGCGCTGTTCGAAAATTATATTATTATGTCATTAAAACATGATTATTCAGGATATAGATTATCTAAGTGCCACTAATATTGGCATAACTAAGTTTGAACGTTGCGCGCGCAAGCATGTAATTAGCGTTTCGCGTAGAGAGCCCTTTATAACGTCAAAGCAAACCCTTTGCCGTGCTACCACAAAATTAACACTGCGACACCGCTCTCGCGCCATAATGTGAGTCTGAACGTGATATACGACAAAAGTACTGAGCCGTAAACCATACTCGGACGACAACCGCGGCGAGCGGCGAGCTCGCGCTTCATAAAACTTTCTGTTTAAGCTCAAGTACTAAACATAAACAACTCGTAAAAGTGACATAAAAATAAAAAATGCATGTTTCAATTATTTCAGCGGAGTTTGTGAACACGAACGAATTAATGATTTTCAAAGCCCACTTGTTTGATCCGTGGCTTTGCTCGGCTTTCCAATGAACAGGCCATAGTCCACCACGTTGCCGAGTGCCGATTAGCAGACTTTACACTCCTTTCAGTACAGATTTTGCGCATAAACGAAATAGTCTCACGCGAGACGACGCATGAGAACGGCAGTTTAATGTGTAAGAAGAGCCTAACAGAGGACGAACATGAGATAATCATACCATATTTTAATTTAATAAAATGTTATGAACCACTTTGCTGTGTGATGTTGGTTACGCTTTCGAGCGGTTAGCAAGGTATGGCGGCAAGATGTACCCAACATTACCATATGCGACTACGAACAATCAGAATCTTAGAGGCGTCTTATTGAATAAGATGGATTTATACTTCCTCTTTTACATTGTGTTCGCTTCCCGACTTACGTACTCACGGAAAGCCCACTAATAACCTGTAGATAAAGACCTCTTTTATGTATAATTTAAAAAACTTTGGTGAAGCTGTATCAGGGCACACAATCTTTCGTTTAATGTGACACGTCTATATAAATGAACAGCTTTATAGGAACGTCAATTTGTACAACCACGGTTGCTCCATCTGATGACCAAGTCGAGTAGGGTCCTAAGCGATAACAGACGTTGCCATGGATCGCCAATAAAACAGAACAAAAAAATATATTACCCAAAATGTATTATTTAGAGACAGTTCCTACGTTACGTCGAAAGAACCTTACAAAGACTAGATGACGCAGCGATACCATAACTCGTACAAGTAGTGAAGTATTGGCGGGCTTGTCTCGTGTAATGAAGCGGGTTCAGGCCCATCATTCACTCGCAGCCATATTGAATACGTAACTACGTGACTAAGGCAATCAGCGCGCTATTTATTGGAGACAAATTCAAGATGGACGCTCATCGCACACATTAGAAGAAAACAACCCTTCTTGTGACCATCAAATATATGTTATTCCGTTTTCAACCAACTTAAAATTCGAAACACAATGTCAGTCTTATTTTTAAACAATGATACATCTTTCTATTTTTTTAAAACTAAATCAATGACCAGAGCCATCAAGGCTTATTATCCGTAGAAAGCCTATTTTTACAAAACTAATTATTTCAAAGCACATAAATCAAAACACGAATCATAGCAAACGAAATGGGATTAGTTAAAGTCAAGTGGATACACGGAGAAACGGGGGGAGGGAAGTTCGTTGATAGAAATCTTTAGCCTATACTCGTATTATTAGGAAGGAGAGTAAAGAAAGAAAACCTTTTTGAGATACGACCAACTTATGATCTGATGATGATACTAACCCTCAAGATAACATTATACAAAACAACACTAAAACATCGACTTGGTTCACTGGAGTTCTTATAAATAATTTAGTTTAGTGACCATCGCCATACTGCGCTGGTCGGTATTTTCGTAACGGACTTTAATTGACTGTAGTAGTTGTATAAGTTAGAACGTAGTTGAGAGCGGCCCACGCGTGCCCTCGCCCCTGGAGCAGCGACGAGGACCCAGTACTCCACGCCGCCAGTATTTGCGCCGCCGGAACTATAAACTTTAAACTAGCGAAATGTTTCGTTTGCCATCGTCTGTTTGTTTTTGAGCTCGCCTGGCGCAATACACTAGAGCACGCCGTTCCAGTTCTCCGCGGACCTATATTATTTACAATTTTAAACGTATGTTCTATTTTGGTCTTTTATAATGACAAAATTATTTTTATCACATTTTATTAAGTAGCTTTGGGTGAAATTAATTTGACACTCAATCAATAAGCTACATTCTTGATATTTTAAAAGTAATAGATAGAAAAATCTAAACTAAAAAGTAATAAAATCGATAGCCACCTTGTTTAAAAAAAAATTTGGCCTCCCGCTTCAGCTCGTAGTTTCCGTCCGCAATTTCGTCATACGTGGCATGTGAGTTGGAAAATATCGAGTTGAAAACTTTGTCCAATAAATTGGGAATGAACAGTCCACGGTTTGCAAATCTTAGTAGTTAGTGAGTTATGAAATAATTTGGTGAGTTACGAGTGGTATCGAGGGGCAGCTTTATCGGAAATATATTTCTTGGGATCGCTAAAGAGCTTTTGAGATAACTTTCGAGTAATAAATCATACTTTCGCGAAGTGGAATTTTATTTTTGTGATATCGGAGCGATGCCATGAATATTTGTATACCTACTTATAGCAAAAGCTATATATGTATTTGATGCAAATAATACTATCACACAGATAAGTAATTAGTGACTATCGGAAGTCGTGCACATTGTACGCGGGTTAATTTGTTATGATTTTGATATTGCCTAATGTCTTTAGCCTAATAACTTGTGTCGCACGACACCGGCGTCTACACCAAACCATTCCTGTAAGATCGTATGATTGGAACTGAACATGAAACTAGAATCTGATCTATTATCTATTAAGTTTCTTTTACTTAGACATGTATGAGCATACGTTAGACACGTTCAGGTAGCTATAGCTGTCATTACTTACAACTGAACCGCGCAAGACTCTATAGTCTATAGCCGTTTCACTGGAACCTAGCAATATTTTAATTTCCAGCCTTTAGATAAATAGGTATTTTGGGTGACCAATTCCCCTTATCTATTATCGCATCCATTATCTCACAAACACTCTGAGTCTAACGTTAGCCCTAACTGTTTTAATGATTACTGAGCTATATTGAAAGGGACATAAGATTTCTACAAGTTGATCTGTCCTTGCGGAGGCATAAGCGACTGGATTAGAAGCGGGCGGGACATTTATAAAATGTAAACCGGGACTACTATTAAAAGTTTTGTCTGTCGTAAACAAAGTCATAAAAAAGCTATAATAATACCGTCCCGTCAGCGGGCGGCGGGGTGTTATCAAAGAATATAACCTTTCACAAACTTTTGAAATTCAACGCTTTAAAGTTTCAAGAAACGGTGTTAAATTCTAAGTTCGTTCTGGTAATTTCATCCCTTGGTCCATTATTACGTTTTGGGGTCTCGCCGCTACTTGCTCTAACGATCATCGTATTATATTACATTACATTAAATATTAACAGAATCTAATACTGGGTTACGTATAATTCAGCTACCTAACATAAAGGAGCCGTGAACAGTAACTGTAGTGTGAAGCTCGTAGTCTCGTAGTGCCTACAATAGACAAAGGAACGCGTCATCTATATTGTCTGTTACGTCGCGGTCGATCGTGTTGCGCTCGCTAACATCCATAATCCGACGGACAACTTTGACATCTTAATAAAGACAAATGATACCAGGAGATAGTCATCGTTGCATCGGTATTTCCAAAAGTTACGCGATATTTTTGAATGACGATTATTGTGCATACAATTGAATTATTATTCTTGTTTTTTCTACTACATACATTTTCATAGTAGCATACAAATCCTATTCCTAAATGGGCACACTCTATTTGTCATTTTAATCCGTCGCATTATGGATTCTAGTAAAGACGTCAAATTATTTAGATAAATTATATTAAAGGATCCCGTTGGCACATTGTTTATTTTAAACAGTGAAAGGGGATCAGATATTTGTCACGGAATTAATTTACAGAAATGTGGTGGAATATAATATTTTTTTAAGGCTTTTACAGTTATTTTATAATTGTACACATTAATAAGGTACATTTATATTAAACTTTAATAGTGACTCTGTAAATGACTATATTACGTAGCGACAAACTACAATAGCTTCTACTCGTATAATATATGTGCCTATATGGACACATTTGCAACAAGTAATCGATCATTGTTCGTCCCAACATCCATCAATTTACATCTTCCAAACGAAATGCGATAGACAAAAAATAAGCCAACGAACGAAACGCGCCTAAATAAAACAAATTATGGAAATTGCGGCAGTAAAGAATCTTTCCTCCTTCTAAATAATGGTAATATGTCACGGGGTACGACATAAAAACCGCCATAAACCCTCTGCACCAAAGGATTCGTTTATTTTGGCACATTCATGCCGTCTCCTGAAAGTGGATCTCCTCGATAAACGCTGTCGTCGATCTTCCTCCGGTGTCATTAAAATGAGAATAAATCTACTCTCTTCTATAGAATGTTTTTTTAAACTTGAGCTACCGAACAGGTTTATTCTGGTGATTAAATACATCAACTGTTTGTAAGGGAGTAACATCAAAATTAAATAAAAAAACACTTCCCGATACCACTTCTGATTTTATTAGAACGTATTACGTTCATTTGTGGCGGATGAGTGTCAAAGCTCCTCGTACAACGTGTAGTTCTTCCAACATTCCTCTTATCTTTTTCCCCAACCCAGGTACGAATTCTCTACTTTGCATTAAGACACGACCCTTAATTATACCGCTGCATCAGAATTCTAAATGAATTGCGGCGAACATTTCACCGGTGGATTTATTCATGAATGGTAATTACGGACATTATAAATATTTCTCAAAATGTTAAAACAAAAACCAAGCTACTAATTAACTTCAATAAGTTTTCCAGGTCGCGGGTTCGTTATGAAAAGATATTATTATGCAAACAGCTTCTCAAATTTTCGCTTGTTGTAAGGAATGGTTAGACGCATATTGTTTACCAATAAAGATGCGGAATCGCACCTTAAAACGTACTTTTATGCATGCATACATACATTGAAAAAAAGGGAAATAATATGCATACTAGTATTAGCATGGTTCTGAGCCAATTCTAAAGTATGATTATAAAAAAACAAAACTTAAATATTATAGTACTTACATACCTTAAACACGCTGATCTCCATAACGTGAAAGTATCTTGTATACATCTTACATACATAATGTACATC
>DWNI01000047.1:0-18280 GCA_018250175.1 Alychna victa
TTTTGTTTTTCATTACGATTGCAACCACATCAATTGTCGGTGCATTGAATTTGAAGTTCCATTTTTTATTTTTATATTTCACTTTATACGTAGCGAAGCACGTACCGGGCCGCTAGTAAATTATATTATCGACCTTATACAGATATGCAATATATCCTTATTAACACCAAACAAGAATTTTTAAGACTCGACATTTGTAATTAATTAAAACCTGTTTATGAATTACGCTTTTTAGTTATCCACGAAGTCACTAATAGGATATTTAGAATATTTACTACCTACATATTCGTAGCTATTAGGATTTCGCGAGCAGAATGAACAAGTAAATACTGAGATCAAATATTTTTCTGTGACATTTTGTTTGCAAAATAATAACCGGTTCATCAGAAAGTCACCTTGCCCTTCAATATCGGTGGAATAACTTTTAATGGCACCAACGCGTTGCCACTGTTGCCAGCGAATTGACCATACCAAATTAAAAATTTTGTAACCAAAACATAAGAACTTTTACTGTTTATTTTAGTTGCGAGGTTGCTACGTGTTAGCCGAGCAGGTTCGAACTAGAAATTCAAACTAGGTAGGTAAAAATGGTAAACGCGTCATTTAGATAAGCAATACAATTGAGTTGTCTGGCTGAACTAAGCTTAGCCTTTGTGACCACTAGGTAGTAAGAAACGAGTCATTATGGAAAGCACAACAGTAAGTGTGAAACTAACAGAAAATTGTAACTGAAAATAATAAAAAACATGAATTTTCTTACTTTCTTCGCAATAAATAATGATATCACTGGTCGAGCACAATTTTATTTACTTTAATAGGAAACACGTCTCATATGGCAAATGATTCGAATCTAACTGTATTCAAACTGTCTGATAAATAAAGATGTCAGCTCACGGTAACAAAATGGCGACAATTATATTATGTTACATTAGAACTATTTAGACGGAGCCTTCATTTGAGTATTACGACCAATCAGTACGCGTTACGTGGTATATACTAAAGAATTTAACAATACCATCGTAATGGTTGCGCGTGGTAATCAATACTCAACTTGGGTCAACGTTTCAGTTTCTTTAACCTAAACGTGTCTTGAAACACCTTTGTTTGAATGTATGTTAGTATTGAGGGAAAATAATATTGATTATTATCGTATATATTTTTTATGACTAAAATTATTGTGGAAAATATTTTCTTTAGATTCGCGGGTATTTGGCGTGTTTTCGGCTGTATGTCCATAAAGCCACATGTGCAGTGAACGAATAAATTAAAGATTAGGACGCTTTCAGTGCAAAGACGGTCATTAGCCTTAACCCATTAACCTAAACCCAGTAACTGAGGAGGCCTAGAGCATACATCACGCTGCTGCAGTGCGGATTGGTGGAGCATCAGTCATTAAACCCTTACAATTCATATAGGAGTTACAAAAATTATTGACTATAATTGTTGTATTTTTAAATTATTTTGATTGTTGTATTTTTATAACTTTCTTTTGATATGTCACATGATCTGCTTTATTTACTTGACAAAGTAGTTTGAATATTATGATTGTATATAATGCTTAGCCATATTGTAGTTAAAACAACAGATGTAGGTGCAGGTATATACATATAGATGTAGGTATTTCTTCAATATAATATGTCATTATTGCCTTCATATAATAATATAAACTGTTGCAGTTAAGTATTTGGATCTACTATTTTTAAGGTTATATGGTACTATTATGCATAAAATTTGTGGAAAAATATATTATGACCACATCTACGTATATTGCTGTATAAATAAGCGTAGGAACAGATGTAAACAACTATTTCATTGGATACGTATCAATTTAAAATACACATTTTAAGTTATTCAAAAACACATTCTGCTTACATATTCTGTTACTAATATACTAGCATGTATTTTGTAAATAAGATACATTATATAATGTCGGATGTATGTTTGTAAACATGTCACCCAAGTTGTCAGTTCTTCGGAATACTGAAATGATAAATATTAATCATTATACTCGTACGGAACGTAACTGAACTTTCTGCACTTATCTGTCCAAACGTCTTAATTGAGTTAGTTTTGGCGAGTGGCCAACAGTAGGGGAGAGGTCCTTACCATTGGTTCGTCTGTCTGTGAGGGTGTCTTCCTCGTCCCACCACGGTTGTTCCTGTATCCTTCGCCCCGGTTGTCGGTCAAAATTTCCGTAATACTGAAACTCCATTTTCACTTCCCAACCATTGATCACTTAACGATGTTTCGTCAAATTGCGACACAGTCTGGTGGCACACATCAAGTCTCCGTTAACGTTTACGCGATACTGATTTGTCATTAACTCTGTCGGCTAATTAACAGCGAGATAAAGTGTCATGACCGCTGCTTACTTAGTTGTAGGACTTGTAGGTAACTACCCTCTGTCTTGATGTGTTCTATCGCTCTTGTTATCACCACATCGTGGGTTAACGGTTGCTCCATTAAAAACTAATAACGTTTATGGTATAACTAACTACCAACCTAAATAATAAAAAAATTAAAATGATTAAAAATTTGTGGTTTGTCTGCCAGCGTCACCGTTAGCGTTTTATTAAGCACAAGACGTACAAAAATTTAAATCACTTTAACTAAACGTATCTAATGAAAAACCGTTTAAAAATCTTCTTTACTTACCGACTACATATATACATATTAAATGAAGTTATATGAAGTGATATAACCCTTAATTTGTTTGAGCTACTGCTCGGCGCAGGTCCCTTCTGACACTGAGAGGAGATGGCCACTGTTTACCACGCTACATTTGCTTACGTTAAAAA
Source organism: Alychna victa (assembly GCA_018250175.1). Taxonomy (NCBI): domain Eukaryota; kingdom Metazoa; phylum Arthropoda; class Insecta; order Lepidoptera; family Hesperiidae; genus Alychna; species Alychna victa. Next base: position 2,799 of record DWNI01000047.1, read on the forward strand.
TCTAGCTTTCTTCACGATGTTTTCCTTTACCAAAACAAGTGATAATTGAGGAATATGGTCCATATAACTAGACTAATGGCCCGCGCTCGCTTCGCTTCGATAAAACTTCGCCTAAGAAAATACCCGAAACATTTCTATCTATCAATTCGAAGCATTAATTTGTTGTAATAGTTTAACTTTTACCTGTTATCTCGCGGGAACGAAACAGTTTTCCGGGATAAAATGAATCGTATGATATTTCCTGATAGGTTTTCTATTAGAGAAAAAAAAGTTAAAATTGGTTCAGTAGTTTTGGAGCATATTCGATACAAACAAACAAACAAAAAAATCTTTTCTCCTTATAATATTAGTATAGATTAGTCTAATATCAACAGATAACATAGCCCGTATACAAATGTATCAAGTTTCCTAACCAAAACGGTATACACAACAAATACAAGGATGTATTTGACAGACATGCACGGTATTGCTCGCTGTGCCAACTGGAACTCTTGTTTTCCAATATTGCGCCTGCGAGGTGTTAGCACTGTTAGCTGTTAGTAGCCCTCAGTAAACACAATCAGGTGCTTGCAAATATAGGTACAACTTGAAACCGTCATATACGCAGTTTAAAATATACTTTTTATTTTATTTTATTTAAGACAAGCATTAAATTTTAGATGTATAATAATGTAAAATTCCTAGAGAATATTAAGAATGTATTTATTACCGTAAATTTGTTTCATACCACAGATCTTTAAACTTGCTTCTAATACGCTAATAAGCAAAATAAACATGAAGATACCTGTTTATTGATACAATATATTTGACAACTGGTCTTTCCAACAAACATACGTAACACAAGATACATACAAATGTATTATCTACACTGACGCGACAACATACCTATTTATATTACCTACCTACATCAACGTATATTTCCGCCTTGCTTCTAGTAAGGCGGAAATCTGAAACTTATGACGCTTTGAATTTCATTTACCTATTTATTTTGTTTATCAGACATAACCTTGTGAAGTTATTAAACACTATGCAACTTTGTTGTTCTTACTACATTACATATTACAAATATATTGTTTGTGACGCAAAGAGCAAGTAGTAAAGACCCATTCATTGCAATAACCATATTAATGAATTTTTATACTCATCATTATTCCATTAAGATACGTAGGTATAAAGGTTATCATTGTTTTATTAGTTAGATTTAAGATTTGTTTACTAGCAATGTTATCATGGTTCTATCATTATCATCACAGTCTTTTAAATATTTGGCCAGGTTGAGTTGTGAGACGAAATAGATCAACAATCAATCACTCGCTCTCTATGCGAGATGCAAGCGGCTCACCTAAGTCACCTTTCGCAACCTTCCGACGTTATCAAAGTAGTTCAACCAACTCTGTGATGTATTAAATTGATAATAATAAATGTAATAATTATGAAGTGTCAGAGTATCTATTTATAATTCAGGAGGATACCGTTAGCGACATACTAAGCGTCTACTATTATTTAAATACATTGGGCTTCATATAAATTATCCTGCTTTACTCTGAAGACTGTAGCGTGGTGTAAAAGCTAAATCAAATAAGTAGGTACCTACTTGAAATGAATTTAAATGAATATACTACATACTACATCCCTCTCTGCTTAGTTATAATTGCATTAGATAATAGGTTGGAGCTAGTAATAACCCAGCGGTTTGAACGTTGGTCGCCCGAACTAGGAAGCCTGGGTTTGAACCCTGCACGCAGCTCTTATTTTCCAAAAAATGTTATGTGCGTATTAGAAATTAATTATCATTTGCTTCGGTAAAGGAAAACCTAGCGAGGAAACTTGCACACCTGATAGTCCTCTATAAAAGCTCTTAAAAGTTGTTGTGAAGTCTGTTAATCCGCACTTGGCCAGCGTGGTGGACTATGGCCAGTACCCCTCACATTGTGAGAGGAGACCCGAGCCCAGCAGTGGGACAGTTATAGGTTGCGATGATGATGATGATCATAAAACCTAATACTTTTTAAGTTTCATATACCTTGATAAAGTACTTATTGCAATGTGACAGTCCTCTTTCGGTGCCTCATATCTGTCTAGCACTTGGTCTGATATATTTGAAAGTTTTATTAAGTGGCAGACAGGCAGTAGGCACTTGTCTTACTATTTAGCATGTAAGTTTTAATAAATACGCCCTGGGTTTATCTTCTTTTATCTGTTTGTTAAGGGTAAATCTACTTTCTTTATTAATTTACTTTGCCAACCTTTTTATATCCGGAACATCAGGTGCTAGACATGGTTTTTGTAACTGCAAAGTCGTATTATCGTTCGGAAGCATGATCTCTTCATAGGTCCGGCGCTCACCCTAACAAAAATGTCGAGAAAGCGAAGAAAATAAAACATTTTTCAACAGGCTTCAGAAATGCATTTGATCAGCATTTTTATTGAGGTATTTTTATTAATTTTATAAGACTTACGGAATTATGCAGGAGCTTTATTGAAAGCAGACGTGACTAACGAAGCCCACAGTAAAATGTCGTAGGCACGTAGACTGTATAGGTTGTGGGTGTCCTCGATACCTAGGTGCCATGTAGCATGTTGATAAATACATATATTTTTTAATAGTAATATGTTGGAGATATTTAACCACAATAGTAATAATATTAGGCGAAGACGAGCCAAGATGGAGCGAATTCGTGTCTTAACCTGAATGTTATCAATCAAGAAGTATCACTTTACACAAAATAAATAATGCTTTACAGTGTTCAAGTGGGTTTTAATTCTCCGATGAAATTGTTGATCTCAAATATAAATAACAGTCGTAAGAAGATTAAGTAGGTACCTAACAAGTGATAGAAAGCAGGATTCGGGATATATATATTTTTTTGTGCCTAAATACGTAGTTACTTAAACAGCGGACAAACGAATCAACGTCGCCCACGGGGCCATGGACATCAGTAACACTAAAGCCATCACCGATGCGTTGCCATCCAAGAACGTAGAGAGGAGCAAGAAAGTTGGATCCCGATCAATGACGACCCGTATGTCACAATGGTTACCATGCCGGACTGCTGCTCAAATAGTATTTTGTTGTCTATATCGATGATAAAACCTACCTTCATTAAAATTTCCAAAACTTATCTATGTAATGTATACAGTTTACCCCGTTACAGTTTTATTTTCAGTACAGATTCTCATAACATACAATTTACAATAATTAAACACAAATATAAATAAAGGACGGATTAACATTAAATCAATGGGTGATATTGTACTTGTAAGTCAATTTATGAATTTTCAATAAGAAACCTTAAACCCATTCAATAACCAAATTAAATTGAACTAACTGTAACGGACCAATCCGCAAAATATGAGGTTAATTAATTTGAAAACGTAGAATCATTACTCGAAATGTTTCCAGCCATAGGTGCGATACCGTACAACACGGTAAACGACAGGTTTTATTCATTAGTATTAAAAATTAAAATTTATTCAGTCTGTCGTTTGTCGCGTTCTTCGGGATGACATCTTAAGTGCTAACAGATTACCCTAATGTTAGGAATTTCGGGAAAATAATTTTTAGTTACAGTCAAGGGTTTCCCACCTTACCGGCTAAATGGTCGGTTTTGGATATGTGAAAGAAATTAAGACAACGAAATTAGTATAGGTATAATAATATGACGAATTTAAAAACAAATCTAACACTGTATGCTTAACTGATTAACGAGTGATTCCGCGGCACGCACTAAACACATTTTTCATATAAAGTCAAATTGCTCCATCGATATGTAAAAATTTAGCTTTAGGACACTTTAAGTTGGGACTTTAGATGCGAATGGTTGCTAAGTATCCCGGTCCCGGCATCGCGTTGGTGTATAAAACCCTGCTGAACGTCTAATATTGTTTGCCAGCCGGGGGCGATGAGGGTTGGCGCTCCGGGGGTTATCCCTTTAATACCCGAATAATAAAATGCCGGGTTGTTTGAAAAAGACTTCGTCGCTGAACCGGTCTGGCTCGCAATTTAGTTACGTGGTACGTACAGACGAAATCTTTGGAACAAAGTCAACTTAGAAGTGGTGCGTAGTAATATGTGAATTTAGATCCATATGACCACCCGTATGGCACAACGGTTATCAGATTGCCGTTTAAAGGATCTCGGGTTCGATTCCCAGCGAGGTACAAATTTACATGATAAGTTTAAATTTCTGTTCTCGGTCTGGATGTGCGTGTTCTTGTCTTTGTGTCTTGTCCAATGGCGCCCATGACACCGAGAATACTAGTGTGGGGTTATAAGGTAGCGTTATTCATTTATTAAATACTATTAGCCTAATCATGCGACAGAATACCATTTTTGTTACCCTTAAAAACAGGATCAACCACCATTATATCAATTACATATTGGTCTTAATGGCAAAGTAAATAATTTTATTCCCACATTTTTTAGGAACCTTATTTAATTTTTTAGTCATATAGGAATAGAAAATGTTTATCCATATACGAGTACCTCCGCAGCTGCAATCTTGAACTCAGTCTTATAATGTATGTACTGATAAACTAATCTGTTTGAGGTACCAGAGATTGAATAAATGTTTCGTATTCTTATTCTATATATATATAAATGTATGTACTCGTAGTACAATTTCAGGACATTATTAAATTTTAATTACAATAATCAACATACAAAAACATCGTGTAGCCTCAAATATCTTAGTATCATTTGTTTGGATGTCAAAGCAGTCTGTCGAATAATAGATTCTAGTATCTGCTTTGTTTTCCTTTACTGAAGCGAGCGTTAATTAATTTCTATGCGAAGGGATAGAAAGGGATGCGATTTGCATCACATTGAGCCAGAAGTCGATTACGCTTGAAAAATTATGGCACATGCACCAAGTTTGTATGAAGTTATTGACACTGCGGGGCCTCAAGAGGAAGGGTCGAGTTACCCCGGGAGCCTAACGGCCGGCATCGTATCTCCAGACCGCTGGTTCGGTTGCGAGTGGATCGATTATGACGCAAGTGGTCAGCCGTCAGACGTCGAAAGCTCTGTAAACAACACATGGACAACAGCCTGGCATGATGCCACGATATTAAAAAGATTCGAGCAGATTAAATACTCTCCTTGGGGATATATAAAGTCTCAAATCAATCAACAATCTCAATGAAAAGCTACAAATTGCCTAGCGGATTACTAGCATCGTATAGGTACTTAGTTTTGGAAAATATACAAAGAAATATGAACAAGGAGCCTCACTTTCACACAGATACTTGTGCCTATTTAACCGTCAAATGTAGTCTAAACTCAAAGCACGTAGGTCCTGTATACGAGTGAGAGATATCTCACTCTCACTGTTATTGTTGGTGTCTTGTGACTTTGGTACTCGTAAACCTATCTGCTACCTCCAGTGGCTTTCATCCACGTACCACGATACTGTAGGCTGTAGCGCCGAACGTTTTAAAGCTTGCTTAACATAATACAGTACGAGCCTTTATAAATTGTACTTAAGAAAGTGAGCTAAACTAGACATACGAGTAGCTATTTTAATGGATAAAAACAAATAATTAAAAAAATCTCCATGGTTTTTTTTCTTTTAAGTAGATTTTTTGATTCTCAAAAAAGGAACTGAGGTAAATAAACCGTTAGGTATAACTGTTAAGCTTACATTATAAAAAGCTGTGATAATCGCTTCAGAATGAACATCCTATTAATATTATGAACTAGCTGACCCGGCAAACGTGGTTTGCTATATAAATTATAATTCTAAAATAAAAGAGTTTATGCATATGCATTTAGTATAAAGCGGCTTTTTAAATATTACAAACAGACACTCCAATTTTATTTATTTGTAAGGATATAAAAGTTAGGTAGAATGTAAAAAATGTTTGGATGTTTGTGTTTCCTTTACGCATGCAATTCATGAATCCACAATATAAGGAAACCACATAACTGGGCGAAGCCGCGAGCAGACTTTAGTAGCTTTAGTGTAATTTCAAGTCACAAGATATCTATTGTAGATCCAAACCGTTATTCCGAACGCAATTTCACGTAGAGGGATCGCTCAAACTACAACCTCTTGATACATCAATTGCTTATATTAAGCAATCAGTGTCAAAGGCAATCAATAAGACATATTAGCTACGGATCTCATGGACTAGCTTTGCATGTATAAAGTTTGCCAACTGAGTCACCATAGTGATGCTATACGGATACCTATGTGTGGAAGGGTGTAATGAATCAAAGGGAAATGGTTATACCACCCATCATTTATTCCTACATAGTCCCTGCCTATTGTCTAGCTACGGGTTTAGAAATGTGCCTTTCTAGAAGATCGAGTATTGTTTGTGAGACTAATGCGAGTATTATTTTTTATAGGTTGCGTATATATTCGTCCTCTTATTGTGACTTTGCATTCGGTACAGGCTAGTGTATTCGAACTTTAGAAGGACTATTCGAACATATAAAAGAACTATTCAAAAATTAACTCAGTTTGTAGGCTAACATGTAAATAAATAATATTTCAGTATCATTTATGGTTACCAGTAACCTAGTTGTTGTTTATTTATATTTATCAAGCTGCAAAAGTAGTACAAAGATATCTAAAAAAGATTTTTAAAGTAGGTACCTCCCCTACAAGTTAAGTGGGGATGTTTTTTTTGTCTCGTCTATACCTAGATGTCGGGTCTCCTTGGATATTTCCTTAAAATTATGGATCCGCGAACACACGTGATACGTGAAAAAATACAGGACATTTAATAGGTAAGTATAAGTAGGTATAGGACAAGTAGGTTTATAACGTTAACGAGGAATTAAGCAAGTAGGGAGCCGATTGGCGCGCGGCACTACAGGCTTTTTATCTAAATGAACCCACATTGAAATATTCCACCTGTAATAGTCACATATACAACCAACGTTTAATATTTGTCCAATACTGAAACTTTCTACTTAACATTTGATATATTGGATGTTCTGAAGTGCAAATGGAATTTAATCGCGTTGCATTTCACGCGGTCGTATCCTTTGAGTCGGATAAATTCCTTTTTGCATACCTAAATAAGCTCAAAAGCGTGTAGCTTCATTATTTGCTCGCAATGCCGACATTGCCGACAATACGGAGTTTATTTTGACTTTTCGACGAATGAATGAACTGCATTGAAGTAAAAAAACAATTGAAGCTAAAAAATTCTTTGATATGAGAGAACAATGACTCGTCGTACATATATTCGCGTACACCTGATCAAGCCACTCTTTTATTTTGTTTATGGGTGTTAATGGGTTCATTCATCATCATTCATCACAACCCCTAACTGTCCCACTGCTGGGCTCGGGTCTCCTCTCACGATGTGCGGGTACAGGCCATAATCCAACACGCTGGACAAGTGCGAATTGGCAGACTTCACAACTTCTTCACTTCAATTGTGAACATTATTTTTTTGTTATTAAAAATATATTTTTTTATTATGAACTTACATTTTGTTTTAAATGTCCCGTCAGTGAACTTCAACTGGAAAATATTAGGCATGATGTTTCTTTAACTATTCAAAATATTTGAATGAAATTAACATTTAAAGTTTCTTAGCTGTTATATGTTTTTATTCATTTTAGATAATACTAGCGACGCATCCTGGCTTCATCATGGCTTCACAGGTGCAATTAGGATTGAAAAAAAATGTTCTTTTAGATACAATGTAACCTATGACACTCGGTCATAACGTGCATTCTATAGGTGACAACGTTTTTAAACACGGATATGTAGTTTCGGAGATTACCTCTTACACACAAACACTACCTATTAATAACAGTGAATATTAATTTACATGCATTTATTTGGCTAGAGTGACTCCTTTGAGAAATGGGGGACTTTATGGGGGACTCCTTGGTGCGCAGGTTTCCTCACGATATTTACCGTCACCGAAGCAAGCGATGTTTGTCGGGTTACGGTGCTCTGTTTCAAAAGTTCCGGACTACAGGGGTTGCTTACAGTACTCTATAGTACTACAAATTCCTTCATCCGATTCCGCCTTGCAGCACGTTTGTCGGATTACCGCGGCATTTGAAAATTTGAATATGTTGTGTATGGCTATCGCCAATCGACCTCATCACTGAACCTGTGTTCAAAAAACACGAGCGAGTGAGGCGAGTATACATTGCTATCTAAGCGTGACGGTCGCATGTTTGATTTCAATGCATATTCCCCATCAAAAAAGTGCGAAGTTTTCACCTCAATAAAGTAAAACAACAAGCTCAGTTGTTTTTACAGACCATTGTTTTCCAAATTGGCCGAATACGCTCCGTTTTGAGCGGCGCATGCCTTACGGGCAATAGGACTAAAAACAGTCAGGGGAAGTCAATAAAAAAAAGAGTGAAATTTTTATTCCATATACGTACCTAGTCAATTTTCGTTTTGTAGGCTTCATTTAAGTTAAGAGGGTTATAGATAGAACCATAGCGTGTATCGAGATAATTGTTTTGATTGTGTGCGTGTATATGCGATATGAATTTATTGAAGTAATTTTGAAAATAATTTGCTAAGAGCGTTCCGTAGTTAAGTAATTACTAGTTAATCTGTTTAACCGTCATATACGTGACAGTTTTCCTTGCAATTTTGTTACATACCCTACTATTGTGTTTTTTCGTATTTCCAAAACGAATGTTTTAGCCGGAAGCGGGCAGGGGACGCTTGACTGTAACAAAAATCCATTTAAAAACCTCTGAGCTAGGTCCAAGAAAGACGGACGGACGCACGTGGCGAAACTATCCAAAAACGAGATAAGAAGGTGGCGGGTTTATGTAAGCAATTAAAAAGTATACGCTACTCTCGTCACTTAAGGCCCACTACCCATTTTCGATCATTGATTTCACACACACGAAGATAATAATCAACCATTTTGTTGAGGGGCGTGTTCTGATTTCAGCGAATTCAACTTACCCATCTAATTAAATGGCAGCATATGAAATTATTCAGGCATACAAAATAACGCTCATGTGAACGACAAATACGACTAAAATGACATAATAACGTTGCTGTGTAAATCTGTGTTTAATATTAGTATTTGTATACCAATATTATTGATACAGGTAGTCAAAAACATTTTACATTAAATGTACATTAGGCACGTGACCGGCGCGGCTTCGTCCGCCGTCTGTTTAATCAGAGCCTTTGTGATAATACCGATATTAGATTCTGTACGAGCTTTCAGTGCCCAGCATTCTATACGGGAGTAAATTGGATCAAATATTCAATAAGCTATTTGTCGTCACAATCCATAACTCTCTCACTTATGTCCCGGTGCATGGTCAACCGCTATGACCAATCCCGTATTAACCAACTTTATAATTCTTTGGTATGATGAGTCCTCTGCTCGTCTATCTTCAGGATGTAGCCGCCGTCACCCACGGACAGCAGTAACAGATAAGTTATCATTAACGTGTGTGACCTATTCCTTTACTGTAGTACGTCTCACTACACTTCTTCGTACATTACTCGCCCTCCGAAACCGTCTTACACCAAAGCAGATGATTTAATACATTTTAGAGTCTACAAACACATAATAACAATAATCTGCCAAGTGTAAGTATAACTATACCATCTAGCTATCGTAAGTACTTACTCGTTACCCGGTTAAGACCACGATAGGTGTGATACTGTTTTTTTCAAACTCGCTATAGTGCCGGAAATCTTTTCACGTTTCTAAACCAACTATTTGGATGGCAGGGACGGGGGGACACTTGGCTCTAATAAAAATTGCTTGATATTTCGCTAACGGGTCCTTAAACCAAAAAAATGGATTGAACAGATCCATAATAGTTTTGAACGACCTATCCAATGATACCCCCACTCTAGGTAGACAAGAAAATAAATCATCCCCATTTTACCTATACGGGAGGTAACCAACATTTAAAAATCGGCTTTCGTAAAAAAAATTGTACTTTTAGACTGCTATCAAGTTAAATTTATTAGTGGGAATATTTAGAAATCGTTGCATGATTTTTCCGTCATTCAGGTTAGTACCGATAATCGTGTTGTTTTCACTCACGTGCCCTCGAGCTCCGCAATATGCCCAGAGCGAAGTTTTTATTACCGCGCCGTCCAATATCAAGCCACTTGTGTCCTTAAAATAAAAACATGAGAATGCGTATTTTCTAGCTTTGTCAACGCCAAAATTGCTGTATTTTGTGACTAATTGTGTGTGGTCAGTCGAGAATACTCGAGTACGATTATCTTTTGAGTCATAACTGAGAGTTTTTATATATTTATGAAAACAATTCTCGCAATGAATACAGAAAACTACGCACAAATAAGCATACTGTAATATTGTCTGCGTAGTTTTAGTTAGATTATTGTCCATGCCACTGTACCAGCCAGGTACGTACGACGCGACCCCTGCAAGCCCGCCACGCGTGGGAACGCGCGCGTATAACAGATAACATCTATATTGGCACTTGTCTCCCTGACGCATAGATCCAATCTGGACTCCTCATAGGGGTTAATGAGACGGATGCTTGGATATGAACACGCCCCACCAGCTCAATTTTGACTAATTCAATGGTCTTTTTATTGTGCGCACGTGGCGCTTGGTGAAGGAAATGACGGATATTTAAACGTGATAATATGTTTTTTTAACTATAGTCGTTATTTATTATTTCTTAGTAGCTGGAGAGCAAGAAAGTAGCATGATTCGTCGATATTAGTTTAATCTACGATAAGTACTTTTTTTAGAAGTCTAAAGACAATGATCAATTGTCATAATACGGGTCTTATTTAAAAGTCCAGCCTGTCAGCTTCAGTGTCGTATGCAACGATTGTACCAAATTAAACTGAAATAATAGTGAGAACCAACCATTTGGCAATAAATTGTAATAGTCTATTTATCATGTGTGCAGAGTATCATTGTATTTGGTGCGAAATTACCTTCAATGTTTGCCGTGGGGAGGTCGAGAGATAGCGATGTACAACATAAAACGCTAGTGCAGGCTAACACGGAATCGACACGACAAAATAAGCTTTACTCCTTTGCACTTACGGATTACAATCGTAATTAGACGTTAGCAAGTAAACAGAACATTTGTAGGTTGTACGGAAAAAATAGACTTATTTAAACAGGTGTTATTGTTACTGCGATTGAAAATCATCACCTTAATAAGATTTCTGACGTGTGATTGATTGTAGATTGCGGAGGGGAATTATTTTAGCACTTACATTTTTGTACACAACAATAAAACAATTGTTGAAAACATTGCAACGATCATTTATGTATTTTTAATTTAACGCTGTCATGAAACAAAGAAATCATAGCGGTGCTTACAAATTGCTTATCGCTGAAACGCAAGTTACAATGCTCAAACTTTCAGAGGGTGAGGACAGTACGCCAAGTATATTAATGATTACATTCGCTCGGACATTTATTCGATGAATGTAAATTATACAGGTAACTTATAATAACAGTGACTGAGAATCACGATATCGTAAATCTGAAATGTAACATCAACATCAACCAACAACAACCTAGCAACTATTGTTATTTCGTACTGACCCCAAAGCGACAAAACCAAGCAGTTTGCATCAAACAAATTGAAATAGCAATTCGGGGAAAGTGTTGTTTTTCCCATAGTCGTCGGGCGACACCGTATTTATTGTGGAGGGAACAAAGGCTGACATCCCACGGGCTATAAAACTGCGAGTTGTGCGAGTAAACATGGTCGCGCGACTTATCAATCGCCGTTTGACGTTTAGTGGCGGGTGGCGATTGGCGTGCGCGCGGCTTAAGACCGTGTGCACGGCCGTGCGATCTAAGTCCGGCACACGCGCGGAGGAAACACCACACTTAAGCACATTTTTGTGGGCCATACACGGAAGATTTTTATGAAGGCGAGAATATGTTTATTCATTTATTACAGTTTTATTATAATTTCATTAGCAAAGTTTTTTTTTAATTAATTTCTTACGCCGTTTCCATCTTTTACATGATAAAACATTTCTCTGAATTAGTGCCGCGGTGGTAAATTTGGAAAATACCTGTATAAAATATCTACTTTTTAATCGACTTCAAAAAAGGAGGAAGTTCTCAATTCAACTGTACTTTATTTTTTATGTTTGTTACCTCTTTTTTTTTGCCTTTGCAACCTCTTTTGATTTTAATAATTCTTTTGTTATTTGAAAGCTGGTGCTTCCCGTGTGGTCCATTATAAATTAAATTGTTGTTGGACCTTTGACTTCGGAGATACATCAGAAAACTTTTAAAATTACGTCATCAACGTATACTGATTTGGAGTCCGTTTTTTAAGGTGTGAAGTTATATGATTAAATAATTTTGAATTTGAATTGAATGTCTAGTGACATTCTCTAGCAAGTAAGTTATTTTGGTGTTGACTAATTAAAGATTTAACGGGTCGATTGGTACCTACCGATATAGTAAATCTTGTCTAATGAATGAGGAGACCTGGAACCTGTTCGATCACGATTCATTGTAACGCTGGTAAAATATATACTCCCCAACCTGAATACAAAACCAAGACGACAAAGTTGCAATAATTAGATAAGTAAAAAAATAAGTTACTGTAAATATTATGTAGGTATAGAAATTAGAAGCGAAGTGGGTTACTTCGCTTCGGCAAACAATATCCTATAAAAACCAATCATATGTGAAGGAATATAATGTTTTTATATCTACTTATACCTTCCACGTAAATCAATCTGTCTGTCTAGTTTCTTGTGATTATCGTTCAGATAGACAGATATTTGGTTAAATACTATGTAGTAGGTACCCAATAATTAATCAATACGCTAAAAAAACAATTCTATACACTGTTTTTTTTTATTATAATGTAGGTAGGCTATATAGTATCTAGTATCAAAATAGTAACGAAAATTTTTTTTTGGGAAATATTGTGTCTGTCTGTACGTAAAGCGACTTCAGCATAATTTGGAAAAGTCAAAGCAATAAACTTCGCACTGATACATTTAATTTTTTTACTCAGTCAAGTAAAACATGTAGGGGTACACACATAAATAAACGCTCTCATCTTAAAAGGGAGCCACAATATTCGCGTCTTTGAAAACCATCCGCCGAAATTCGTATTCATGGCAACCATAATTACCCACCGTGCCGGCATCCATGACACCACAAATAACCATCACTCTGAATCGAACTCTAATCCGTTAAAATTGAGTAGCTTTTCGATCAGCACTGGCATTTTAATAAAATAATTTTTAATTGAGCTGTAATACATATTATTATCATACGGTTGGAGAGGCACAACTGAGATATAGAAACGTTTTAGCGGCGTGCTCGAACGAAGCCTGGAATGCCAGTCGGTATGCTACGTTATTATTCATTTGTTTGTAAAATATGACTTCATGGGGCTGACTATCGCTAGGATTAAGCGAAGGCTGGCGAGGATTAAGCTGACATACCGCGATATTTCGGTACACATGAACTATTTATTCTGATAAATGAAATACCAGTCTACTGTGGGAACCTTTAAATATATTACGATTACATTGAGCCATTGTTTGATGATGGATTTATAACGTTCATAAATAATATAATAAATTGAAGGAAAGGATTTACCTGTCTCTAGTAATTAAACAATATATTTAAATAGTGAGGTTTATGTGATATTATAATTAAATTTATGTAACGATGTTGAGTTATTTTTGGTTTAAAAGTACTTAGGCTGGTACTTGCTAGCTAGGTGCAATTCGAGTTGCAAATATGAAAAGTGAATTTTGAATATGTTTTGTGCAGCGTTAGAGCGTCATTTGCAAAGGTGACACTCTTGGCGGTGAACACTTTGCATAACGTGGTCTATTGACTCATTTGGAATAAAATATCTAGTTGATTATATTTAAATAGGTAAGTATGAAAAGTGAGGTGCCAGCGTTAAGTGTTTTATTTAATAATTTACGAGAAGCCGACCGCCATGCAGCGAGTGCCCTATTACCATTTTATTAATACCCTGCGTTAATTTTATTGAAATAAAATTAAACGAGTCCGCTTAATGAAAGGAAAATGGCTGCGCTTAAGACTTTTTTTCATTTCTTTCGTTGAATAATCATGATTCCTTTGCATATTTAAAAAAATATGCGAACTGTGGCTCGTACGGCTTTTGCAGAAGATCGATAAGATTTAAAACATTTTAAATTAATAATTGTTTTCAGGAAATAGCCGACAAAGGAGCAGACGAGCCACGAATAAGAGAAGTGACGTAATTGCCCATGACGTAATCATTTCTGATCCTTTCGCTTACTCCTTATTAAAATATAATATAATATTCTCTCATATCTCATAACTTACGAGGCTAGTAACAGTCGTCCTCGTATATTGGCGGTTTCTGATGAATGTTTATAGACAGTGTATTATATCTACTCGTACCTCGTAGCAAACGGCAAGTTTCATGAGTTCATTGCGAATAGTTTCAATTATGCAACAATTTCCTTCAAGTAGAAGGAAGTATGAAGGAATATTGACAATATGAACCAAGTTTCACTAGAATGATAAATTTACGGGGTGCCGGGTTCTATAGTTGTCTGAAGTATCTTGTAATATCTACGGAACAAGGTTCCTAGTACCAAAGGCAGAATGTCAAAAGAATTTTCATACCATACAGGTATTTCTCTGTTGTGTTTGGCGTCATGTTGTGAGTGGAGATTTCATGTTCTACTAGCAATGCGTATTTGCTTCGGTAAGCCTAAACCAAAGTAAACGTTGTAAATATTGCAAGAGATGTAATTGCTTAAAGTCTTAAAAACTTGTTCGAATCTCATCAAGCTTTGAACTTCTTAAAATAATACATATAATAAATATAATAGAATATGCAGGACAATTATATATAGGGGCGAATAATTAGTAAGTGATCGGGAACAGATGGCGCTAATCGGATTACGGAGACAATGTGGATCGGACGGGCAACGTCGACGGCACGTTTCTCACTTGACGCGTCTACTTTTATTGTCTGTCCTTCATTAGATTGTCCTATTGTAGGAACATACTTAGTAACATATGTAGCAGGCGCGCATTGACTTGACTTCTATATTCTTGACGTAGCCACTAGATTAACATTTAACCTTTTTGTAGGGGTAAGCGGAGCTGGTACAAACGTTTTTTTGTATTTTGGTTTAAATACCGAATGAGATAAACTCTTTTCTTTTGTTATTGATTTATATCTATATATAGAAACTTAAAGAATCAAGTAGGTAAGTAACTTGTAAAATTATAGTCATCAAAGACAAAAAGTATTTTCTTAATATTGGGCAATGTGGTGCTGGGGTAACGTTAAACATTCAAATACCTAGTATTAACATGTTAATATTTTCCGCAACGTCACAATTATTATTTGATTAATTATAGAACATTACTAATAGAAATGATACAGAACAAACAATACAGTATTATTATCAATAAAATAAAGTTCAGATTAGAACGAAACTTGATTCGATTTTTTTTATTTTTTTATTAGCCGGAACACGACTAGTCGGTTGGCGGCTGACTCAAGCAAGAGGGGG
>DWNI01000048.1:0-17919 GCA_018250175.1 Alychna victa
TTAGGGCTGCCATTTCGTAGACGCTGGGAGAGATGTGTTGGTGCAGGCCTCGCATTACGGGAGGCTGATGGTGAGGTTGAGGGGGCGGGGGCGGCTTTCGCTCCTTGTTGTTATTGTCATGGTGCTGAGGCGGCAGAGTGACCGCGTGGTGAGGGGGGAAACCGGGCGGCGTGAGCAGGAGCGGCGTCGGTTGGCCCAGGTGGCCCAGGTGCCCCGGTCCCAGCAGTTGCTCTTGTTGCATTTTACTGAGTAATGAGGTTGCGTCTGAGATCATCTTCTGCGTTGGTGGCATTGGTTTGTTCATGTTCATGTTTGGCGGACATGCTGGAAACAAGAAATGAAGTATTAAATATGGTTTTTTGATAGCTTGTGAGCGGACTGTTAACATTTATCTAAAAAAAGTATTGGCCGTAAATATTCACCGTATAATATAAATAAATAGATAATACTACAAATACTCACGAGGTGCTCCGCTGTAGTTTCCAGTTCGCATCAGCTTCTCGGGCGCGATTTTGTACTGTGAGGCGACCAGCTTGTGGACGGCGTTATCGTCCTCTAAGAACATTTTCATACGAATGAAAGGTTCCCGTCCCTTCTGCGTCAGCATGTGCCACGGCTTCGGTCTCGCCAGCAAGTCACTCACCGACCCCTGGGACAGACCCAGGACGGATTCTCCGAACAATCTTTGGCTGATCGAGTACTGACTTAGCGCTTCTTTTACTCGCCTCACGATGTCTTCGGTATTTAAATTATTAAAGAGATCAAATTGTTGTTGCGTGATAGGCGGGAGGACTGCTTTCATGGAGCGTTGCTGGGGCGGATGATGGGGAGGATTCGAGGGTTGGGATATGAGACTGTTCGTTATCGATGCCATTCGTTGCAGGGGACTCGCCGCAGCCGAGCTGCTGAAGTCGTCATTCGGAGTAATCGCCGGAGGTAATATTGCATTGCCGAGTGGACTGGAGGCGGACGAGCCAGTCGACTGCTGCCCTGGTTCTAGTTTCGGCCTCACCAAGGAGAAGGCACTGCCTGCGTGCCGTATAGCCTCTTCTGCGTCCATCGGTCTATCCTTATCACTATCAGTCATTCCATTAATTTTGGCATTTTTGTCTTTAGGCAGCGAGAGGTCTTGTACGGCTCCCGAGCCGTTAATGTGTTGGTTCTGAGCTTGCATGGCTTGCTGCTGGAGCGCTAGGAGGTTGGGAAAGGGCGGCATTCCCGGTAAGTTGTGCATGTTGGGCATGTTTCCTCCCGGCTGGATCTTGGCGAGCTCCCTGTGGTAGGCCTCCAGCGCCATTCGAATATCTTCCGGAGGCCTTTCCATGTGTGGGGGCATGCCGGCGCTGAAAAAAGGAGGAAACATGCTACTCGTTAGTTTTAGATTTGCTGTTCTCGTTTAAAATATAAAGTGTCAATGAATGGGTTGATGAGACAGGAATTAAACACGTGGTCTCTGTCTGTTACTGTTCTGTATGTCGCTGGAAGTAAGGAAGTATGTTATAGATGACCGTGAGATGTAGTCACCATTACAAAAAGATTTGCTTTGCCAGTTGGAAATATTTAAATGAAAACAAATTTAACTTAGAGGTATTTAAGCGTTATTATCAAATGTATGTGATATTTGATTAAAAATATTAATATGTTTGGCTTACCCCGGGAATCCTTCGCGGTTATGTCGTATATCCTCCACTCGCCTGGTCATGATCTTGGCCAGCTCCTCCTGGTAGATGCGCACCACTTTTTCCTGAGGAATGTCATCGTTTTCATATTTCTTCAGTCTTCTATTTTGACTCGAATCCTGAAATTTTAATATGGATCTTTAGTCCTTTCTATATGAGTTACGAGTAGACGAGCCGCCTGATAGTAAGTGGTCATCGCTGACTATTGACATCTACAACACCAGAGGTATAAGAGGTGCTTTGCCAGATAGAAGTTAAACGGTAATTAAAATCGCTTGTAACTCATTTATTACAATAATAAATTATTTGACAGAAATACATGGATTTCTGATTAAACAAGAAGATTGAACGAGAAATCGAGTTCCGTTCGTATGAATATGGCAAATATAAAGAACAACTATAGTTACTCTGGCGTGTTAGAGGTGATACTTACCTTATTAGAGAAAGGTGAGGGGCATTGAGTACGGGGAGAACACGAGTCATCGTTGCTTCTGGAGTCATCGTTGTTGCTCTGCCCTGTCGGCGTCTTCATCATATGGGAAGCTTCATTAAGGATGTGCGCCAGGCGGTCGTCGCCGTCTGCCTCTGGTCTTCCGAAACCTGGACCCAATGTGCCCTCTTTCGCTCCAACTGGAAAGGAGAAGTCTGTTTATAGTTCTAAACTCGTCCTTGGGTTCTTCCATATTTTGTCTTTATAATAATATATAATCCCACAAAAAGGTCTTAACGGAATAAGGATATCGATACTTGTACAAAAAAGAGTATTTCAAGTAATGTACTCGAAGTTAGGCAATACAACAATATTGAAATTTATGGGATGATGAAAACTGAAGTCATGCTCTGAGAGTACATCATCGGAACTGTAGCAATGTTAATTGCGGTTAAAGCGCGTAGCGTATATTGTTGTACATCCGTAGCGGAGAGCCTTGCCAAGTGATAAATACAGAAGTTATATTTGGTACAAGTGAAATTAGGTAGGTCATTAAAAGCGGCAGGGCAACGGATGGCGCATTAAAGATAATCGCTGAATGGGGCCGGCCAGTCGTCGCCTAAGCCAGTAATCCTAAAACGGCGCGCGCGCATCCATAAACAAGCGAAGTTACGCGAAAACCGCCGCCATCTTGTGGTCGTTCATCCTGTCAACATATTGTCTCTGGTTCACAATGAAGCGACACTATTTAGATGCTGATGTATGCGTCGCATTCGTCTAATTAAGACGCGTCATTAATTTACACGGGTAAAGATGGCCGAGCTATTAGCGGTACTATTATAAGCAAACATGGATAAATAGTTGACGCTCCTTGATATCGTTTTTTCTTTGTGACGCCAATTACTAGCGCATTACACATTTAGCATGTGTCATTTCTTACGACCTAGTAATTATTGGCTGGCAGCTACCTGTGCAGAAATAAATGCCTTCGGCTGCGATAAGGATCTGGTTTATATTTACCAGACATTTGCGGGCATCGATAGTTGCGGTAGACACGACAGGGTATTATACATTTATCTTCAATGTTTTTCGAACATAAATTGAACTCGGCTCGCAAAAAGCGGTACGCTGGTTTTAGACGGGAAGTAATTAAGCGTGACAATTTGGTAGCATACCTACGTAACAAACATTCATATCATATGTGATACTCCTAAAAGCACGGCGCTGTAGCATGTCACGCTTGAGTCTAGAAGTACGAGTATCAATCGTATGCATTTCAAATATTAAATAGTAACTGTCGCAAGTGAAAGTATAACTTTAGAAGGTAAATGACAAAGGAAACGGTCAGTTGCGTAACCCGTTGTATGGAACCAACAAACGGCCGGGACACACCGATTATGACGCTAATAACACGAAAGTGGGATAATCGGAGTGAAATGTCGAATAATTGTTTTCGCTTTTTTAGAACACACGAAATGTCGCATGTTCCCGTTCGTTCTGCGGTGTCGTAATGTCTTCGGGACCGAATGTTTCAAGATGTATCGTGTTCGTTCCAAGGATCACAAACATTTAATTCTGTTCTTAAATTTTATTTTAAACCGACAATATGTTTAACGATTGCTCGACAATTGTGATGTTAATTTAACGGCATATGCGAATATATGTCTTGATTAATTCGCAATAAAAAACATAATGGAACGCACGAATGCTTTTTTTTATTCGGGTAACAACCCTGCTTCGTTTATTGAACGTAAAGTCAGTTTTATTTATCGAAATGCGTTTACAAAGCGCAGTAATCGAGACTTTCTTTCTTTGTGATTCTACAAGTACTTTGCGGTTTCCACTTGAATTATTCATCAAAGAAAACTTTTTGTTTTTTTTAACTCATGTATAAATTAGCTTCATACGGTGAAGAACAGGCAGTACCTACCAGTACCTACCAGTACCGACCACTAAATAATAACTTATCTGCGAAATTGCCAAAAAGTTTAAAGTGGGGAGTTTGTACCTAAATCGTAATATTTTTAACATATTGCATTTTATACCACTAGGTAAGGAATTGTCGTTATCGAAGTCAGAAAGGACTATAGTTAGTTTGAGTTGCATAAATTGGGTCGTTAGTCTAGATTTTCTTTTCACTATCGTTAGTAGGCATCATCATCATCATCACAACCCATAATTAGTAGGTATAATATGGCGGAATTGGAAGATGATAATTTATTGAAATAACAGATTATATGTCCGTGCAAGTAGTGAGTGACGAAGACGCATACGTTTTATTACAATGCAACTTAGCTAGATCAAAGTGCGTTCAGATTTACGCAATCATTGACGCTTTACCGAAATCACTTCTCACGACACACATACCACCTCGTTGAGTATGCAAACAACATAACGACGTCCTTCTATATTCTATTATATTTTTTATGTTTATACGCGGTTTTTTGTGAAATCGGTCTTAACGACTTATGACTGAGAACGTGAGCGAAATAAATTTCATAAACCGCCTGTCGCGGCTCCGATAACATCTGGATGTCCATAATATTCAGTATAACTCTATATACGTGCTTCGTGTACGTAATTACTTTATTTTTAATGTACACTTAATTGGGTAGGACCCTGATAGTTCAAATGTCCGGTCGGAATTGGTCGTACCACTTCGTTACCTACGTGTCTAGATTGGCATCTGGTTACCAGAGTAGTGAACTTGTTTCCTTTCAGTAGATGTCAACTTAGGTACTACCTATAGCGTCTCAATCAAGTCTTTTCCGAATTTACATACCTGTGAGCAGTATTTTGTTGTAAGGTTAATATTTGTTAGTAGGTAATAGGTATCACCATATAAGACCATATTGAACTGCGTCAAGCATTACCTAGTGATCAATTGGTAGTACAAACGGCCAGACAACCTCTACCTCTAAAATGCTCTTACTTGGCATTTGAATATAGAATTTTATATCGTGATTAATATTTATCTCATGCGTTGCGGCGCGGCGGCGACTCAGCGGAGGAAGGTGGCTGTGCCTATAATCAATTAGTTTATTTCAAATTCACTCAATAAAGCGGTCGTCAATAAATTTCAACACACGTCTATTAATGCCTTTGATCTTCTAGCTGCCGTATTGTTATTCCGCGTATGGCACGAGGACAATTACCAAAACGTGCTCTGGAATATCTTCAAAAATTGCGCTCGTTTTACTCGCCGTTGTCACGCCATTTTGTAATGCCGGGCATGACAAGATGGCCGCTCGCGGTCTATTGAGCCCACCTTATTTTTGTTGTCTAAAAACCATAAAGTGTAACGATATATCACTTCTCATCGTGGCCATTACGTGTACTTTTGATGGATATTCAAAGAAAAAATGGTACTCAATTAACGTCGTCCGGTCACGGAAGTGTTATTTATTGAGTCTCAGCCACGTACAAGAAATAACTGTTACGTATTTCATTTTAATGGCATAAAACCTCTTGAAAAACTAAATATCGCTTATCCATTTTGGTCGCAGGCCCCCGTTATAGGTGCCGTATCTGCTCATACACTTCGTTAATGGTTGCCTAGTGGATATCCTTCGCCGTTACGCTGCTCCGTAATAGTAATAAAAGCGGAGAAATTATTTGTATACTTATGCGACACCGTATCGCGTGCGTGCACGCGAAAACTATACCTTTATAGCGGTTATTGATTGCTAATTCCATATTTATGAATATTCAAAGCTTCGGAAAGTAAAGGCGCTCTAAATTATCGTGTCACTGTGACAGTGAAAAAAACACGTTAGTAATTTACTCGGCACACATATAGTTCGGTGGCGAATGGGGAATGCGTATCCGGTATTGTAAATCAAGGTGGGTAGTCGGAAAGGAAGGGGTGAGAGTGCGCCTTAGACGTCACGCCGCGAATCGATGCTCATTTGCATTTGAGTCGTCCACGAAGGCGGACGTCAGGGCCGCTCGAAAGTGTTGCGGCGAACGGAAAAAATGCCCGCATTTGAATTGTTAATACGATGCAAAAGAAATAGTTGCATAAAATGTAGCTACTGTTTAAAATTAGGTGCTAAGTGTTGCAGCAATGAAATGTACAAATGAGATCCACCACGTAGGAATGCCATACATGTTTCACGCTTCTGCACCGCTCTGCCCTATATAATTGCCAATTAGTCAGCTTCACGTAGACGACACCGAGGAAAATCCTATTTTATTGTACGAAGAATGAGCATACATTTATTCGCAGTTACATCTACACGTACGGAAGCGGGCGAGAATTCATCTGTCTAGGCTCATTAAATTAAAAAAGCTCGCATCGCTGTCAATAATTCACTCAATTCCGACGGCCTTTCCCATGATTTACGGCGGTGTTAAACGTTACGTTCGACGGAGTAGGCATTTCTTTTGTTCGGATAAAGTTCGGGTTCGCTTGTGTGGCGTCACGGCGTCAGTGGCGTGCGTGGGACGGGGGATCGCCTCGCGTGCTAGATGGCAATCAGCGGGGGCACCGACCACGATTGATTCCGCCGAGAGCCGACTGATCGCCGGGAACTTTGCTGCGATAAACAACCGCTACCGACTACCGAATGCCACTATCCCTCGATACGGCTCCGTATCTCACTGTGCGTGAGCTGTAATTGGTGTTTCGAGATCAGGGACCTACCACCCCGGTAACAATACTCTAAAATATCTAACATTTTTCTTTTTCCATCGAGGTGTATCTAATAAATTGTTTTGTAACTTATTCACCTACATCTTATAGCTAACGGTCTTCGACAAACCTGCTATTTGTTCACCTTGCATCTTGCGTAATGATATCTATCTAGATTATTTAGTCCGTCCCATAAAAAAGTATATTTTACATATTACGGGTAGAAGTACATTAGGAGTGGTGGCCGGATTACCCCGCGGAGCTAACGTTCGTCGAGCAAACGCGGTAGTTTGTAACTAGATTCGATAATCAATTTGCTGTTCCAGAGGACGTACTCGGAGTCGTAGAGATGTCCGTTTTCATTTTTATAATACCAAATAATCGTGCAGCATTTATAAACAATCAATCACCTACTGAACCTCAATTTAATTATTGAAATATTGGCTGTATGATCGACGTTTCTATGTGCAATGTGGGTAGGGAATTGGGTAAAGATCAACTTTGGGCATTATTAATCATCATTGAATTTACAAGTCGTAATATCCTATCTTAAAATAAATTAATTGGTAATATTACACTATCGTATTTAAAACTCAAAATTACGATTATACTAAAATTGTTGTACGAAATTAAAATATGTGGCACATGGATTGACATAGTTTTGTATTGGTTCTATTTATATTTTATATTTTAATATATTTAGAATTATAACACCCTGTATTAATTCGGCAGTCGGCGCTAGTATCGGTCCGGAGGGAGTTATTCGCATAACTTTTAACTATAGCAAAGTTTTTTAACGAAATTACCGAATTCCGCGCGAACTGCACGTGTACGTAATGCACTTAGTCGCACCTGATCGTCTGCAGCTCTGTGTGTCGTAATTGATTTAGAGGGGTAACTAACGGGTACTGCACTGGCAACAACGGCTACCGGCTACACTACAATTTGTGACGTGAAGAAATGTTTATCGGAATTGGAAATTTAAGGTTTGACAATGAGGTTTTTTTCAAAAGACATATTACATTGATACCTCGAACAGAATTAGCCAAGGTACCAGACAGCCAAACAAATGTTTGTTTTTCTTATTATAAATTAACGATTGACTGCATTCTACATGATGTAACGTGGCGACTGGCGAAGTCGTCTTGGATAGGAAAGCGAACTAACTTAGAACTCTTAAAAGACGCCTATTCACTTGAAGCATCCATATTATAATACACCCTAGAAAGGTGATATTAATAAACGTACGTAAGCAATAGTACCGACAATCAGGCAAAACGCGACTTGCTATAAATATGTATCCACTATTGGTCGTGGTAAATAAAAGCTCAAAACCTATTGTCGTGACCAAACAAACGGTAATGTTTATTTGTGTATAATGTACCGTTTGACAATTTTTCACGGTTTCCATGACGTGTCATTAGTGCATTGATTTGCACGGCACGTTATTGATTGTAACGGCGATTGATTGTCGGCTGGCATGCGACGCGCTATGCGCTGCACTTGTCCACGGTTTAATTATTGTACTTATCGATTGTAATCTCTGGTTTTTTTCAGTGCTGTATTAAATTATGTAGAGCTAAAAGTCTAATCGTTGTTTTTTTCACAATCAGGAAGCTCGGGTATAAATTTAAAATAGCCGTCAAACAAGCCACCTGATGGTATAAGTCCAGCGTCGTCATCGTCGTTAATGGCAGCACGCTTCGATGGCGTCTTTTACATGGCGACCCTGGTTTTGTTACTAGCCAAAAAAAAGTAAGAAGAAAGAAAGAGAGTACGTCATAGGTAGGTACTGTATTTTATACAGTTACAGCATTTTTATTGGGTTTGGCGCAATCAAATGTATCATCTATGGTCTCCACAGACCGACAATAACCGATACACAAACGATACAAGCGGGGCGCGGGCGGGCAAGTAATATGCAATTTTACGGTCGTATAAAGTCCCTTTAGTTCATTTACGAGTTTTCTGAATTGACCCTAATTTAACGTGCAAAAACAAGTCATTCATAGCCCCACATTAATCCTTACTAATTATGCAAGACAGGGAGCAAAGATGTAAAATGGACGCTCACAAATCGCATCTAACTGACAAGTTAAACAGCCCATCTTGCGAGACAGAACTGTGAATTATGTTCCGCTTTCGCTGAAGGTACGTATGTAATTAATTACGGGGAATAATATGTAGAGATGCACTTTATTTTCTATAAAATGTTCACTCGTACCGTCAGATTGGCGGTATTCTCGGGACCTGTCGTCATTCTTTTGCCACTTCCGCCAAGTTGTTTTAACATAATTATTGAATTTGTTTTCAGAACAATAGTAATTTACAGAATATACGAGTAATATTACATTTTTGTAGTCACTTATAGACAGTATGAGTCATTGAGGGAAAACGTACACCGGCCATTTTCTTTTTGGCTTCTACTGTTAATTTCTGTTTATAATTGAACTGTACAAATTGTGTGGACAAACGTAATGCATGCGGTTGGCGCGATCACATATCACTCGTGATTTATTTGGCAAAATATCGAGTGTTCTGCTCCCATTTAAGACGGCATTTGCAAATGCGTCGCATTCTTCGGTTCCTGAACGATTGTTTGCCTGAAATCGAATCGTGTGGGCGTCGGACGCGGTTATGTCGTACGTTCTAGGACATAAAGTTGTTTGGTCTCGTATTCAATTATCTATCCACTATCTTTGTTATTCTGTTACGCTGTAATTATTTCCTTTATGATTTCTTTGTATTGTATGCACGTCCATACCTAGTATGGTAGACATAAATACTATATCAAAAATTGAACAAATTAAATGTTTTTTGTACTAGTAAGGAAAAGACTGAACTACCTATATGTTATTGTATGGAAATTGCATTTACTTTCTGTAGGCTACATTGCATTGACGGGAAGGATTTTGATTAGGTAACTAATATTAGTTAGAACGATAATTATGGAATTGTTTAGTTCTGTTTATGTCGTGTTGCTAACGAATACAAAATGTATAAAGATACAGTTAAAACAAGGCAAAACAGATAAACAATAAACTAAGATGTGATCATACAGTATGTCGAAATGGTTCCAAGTAGGTACAATTATGTCCTTAGCACAATTAAACAGTTTAATAGCCTCGACTAAAATAAGATAGTGCTAAATAATCGCAATCAACTCATCTCGTATCTAGTGCATGATAATAAATTTATTTTAAAGTGTGTGTATTTAAATGTGCACTGGACAACGCCTTTTATCTGTATCTGTGGGCTTCAGGGTTACCAACATTAACATTTTGATCTGTCAGTAGATAAACGTCCACCTGTACACGCCGCGGCCGTAGGAACTGGCCGCGGCTAATTTGTTAACAGGCTGGATTCGTAA
The DNA here is from genome assembly GCA_018250175.1 of Alychna victa. Lineage (NCBI taxonomy): Eukaryota > Metazoa > Arthropoda > Insecta > Lepidoptera > Hesperiidae > Alychna > Alychna victa. The sequence continues at coordinate 10,113 of DWNI01000048.1, forward strand.
TCTTTTTTACGTGTACCTGTGTTCATCATTTTATCCTATAAACAAAAGTCATTATACCGGTAGGGATGTATTACCTAGGCGTGTTACTGACCAGGAAAATCTTGTAATACTGGTTAAATTGTTATAGGTACGTAGGTTTAATAATTATTAATACTATGGTAGACACAAGTATCGTATACTATTTTATTGCCCGAGTTAAATAAATCCGAATTTTTTTCTGTCTTTCAAATACCGTATACACTGGTAATAATCGAAGCCGTGAAATATAATAATGCAACCCCTAGTTCTAACCGAATGCAGTATGCAAGAATGTCGTTTAAATCCGCACATCGGATAAATTAATTAATTGTTTTATTTCTGTAGCGCTCGAAACGCGTATTAATGTTCCGGAATCGTCCCAATGACTGGTCGTGGGTGATCCAAAGATATCCTGCTTAATAGACGTAGTGGGCTAATATTGCCGCAGTTGAGGACAGTTATTGTTCGTTATGTTGGTAGCAATGTGCATCGTAAATACGATTCAGTTTTACACTTACAGTGTTGGCAGCAAGTCCCTACATAGAGTTGTTGTTTCAACTAAATTACTCACTTATAAATAAATATAAATGAAATGACAGACTTACGTGCTTATTGAACGTTGTATTTCTACTTCTACATAGTCAACTAGTTGGTTGATTCACGCAAAGTAAAAACGCATACCTACTTTATAAGTTTTATGGACTTTATCCAGCATTATGTATTAACTATATATTGAATTATTCATATATAATTTGTATCATAATTATTAACGTTTTAAAGTTGTAAATAAATGAAATGCCGCTCTAATTTAATTGACTTTGTTCTACTTCCTCAAGTTTTAATGATTAACAAATCGTAATTTTAGTTTGTACAAGAAGCAACACATTAAAATAAAGAAACTAAATGTAATAAAGTGAGAAACGAAGTAATAAAACGGAACGATCGTATTAATTACCTGGCGATGACATTCAATTGTACTGATTAAAGCGAGCCGGTGTAAAAGGATGTTAAAAACGATAATTAATAAAGAAATACACTACACTGTAAATTGTAAACAAACAAAAGGATGCTAAAGAGGGATGGCATGCGTCTGGTGGTGTCGTCTCGCTCGAGTTTATGCGAATAGCCGTAACAATTATTTCCCCGCTATTATCCGGACAGTCGGTTAGGTATAAAATCATAAAGTATATAATGAGACATGGTATTATAATCATAAATATGCCCGTAAAGAGGTCTGATTGCTTCGTCGGAAGACATCAAAGCGGCCGCGGGACGGCGGGCATTCTTGGCGAAATAATTTCTTGACCCCTACGCTCGCTGCTACTCATCAACAGATGGCGTTACGAGTACATTGTTGCTCGCATACCGAACTTTTTCCACTAAACTTTTTTCGAGTTATTTCAGCATAAACGCTCTTTAAACGGCTATTTAGTTTTTCAAAGGCGCTTTCTAAGTGGCTGCCGGCGGGGGCGTTTTTGCTGGAAATGTCTTTTGTACTAGGTACTCGGTAATAATTGCGCAGTAAATTAAATGTCTGTCTCAGTCATTGTAATTTCATAATTGTTGGCGTGTAAGCTTCGTTCGCAGTGGCATCGCGCGTGCAGTGTTAGTTTTCATTGTTGCATTAAAGCTTACAAATTGTTTTATTTTTACCTCTCGCCGATAGATGGCGCTACTTGTCTGTTAAATTGTAACAAGTCATAACTTTATTTAAAAAGTAGTAAAAAAGAAAGAAGACAGGCCTACAAGCAATAACAAAAAAAAATGTTTTATAATATTCACTCCCAATGCACACGATCGAGGTGTAAATATATAAAAAAAATCCAAATACAAAATCTCTATAATCGAGTTTGACTTCGGAGGCTTCATCGAATAATCATTAGGTGATTATCCTGGCCTGGTGCTGCGAACTTTGTAATTTATGATATATCGAACCTTTTGCCTCTCGAGTGCGGCGCGCATCCCTTCGCTTTCCAAACTCGTGTTTGTTTTCCTAACTTTGCAAGCCAGCTATGAAACATATCAACAATAATAGCTGGGTAAGTACAATACAATATTATGATATTAGGGATATACATTAATGTTTACTTTTTATATAAATTAAATATTACAAAGATTAGATTCCAAATGGCGTAGAATTAGAAAAACAAAATATACCTAAATTAAAATTCCGTCAGAAAATTTCCGCAAGTGTTTTAATTTTATTGTCATTTTATTTATTTTTATAGTCTTACTTAAATGCAACTTTACAACGATCGCCATTTTGTTGATTTTGAAAGCGTTGATGTCATAAAAACAGAGGAAGCAAGCAATTACAAGTCTTGAGTTAATCTTGAGCTATCATAGTATGCATCTGCACTTTTAATTATTAATATCTGTAAACAGTAGGTTTTTGTTTGGAAATTACGTTTAGGTTTTTATTGCAAAATTGCGCGGTAAATACACGCCGCGACAGACAACAAGATTGTATGGTCTACTTGCCTTTGCGTGTCTATAAAAACTAATTTCATCGAAACAGTAGACAACATACGTCTTTTATGTATTACTTTCAAAATTGTATTTATGACTTTTGACCAGCTGTTACCAAAAAAAATTCTATATTTTCAAAATTATTTTTAACGGTTGATTGATTGTCCCACTACAGGGCAGCGGTCACTTCTCATCACAGAGGACGTGTAAAGCATACGTCACGGAGGTTAGGTTAGGTTAGGCCGACCCGTGTTGTTAGCTTTTATGCCACCTCAAGGCCTCCGACTGCCATATAAAGATTACAAATGGAACGACGCGATGATGGCGTAAAGTGATCAAATGAGTGATAGGATTATTGGACCTAATTATTTGACTTCAAAGTTGCCATATTTAAAAGAGTTTAAAGTTTTCTAGCAAAATGAATAGCTATCGTCCAGGTTATTATTGAAATCAAATTGTCGTCTAGACCTTCCGTTGTGAAAGTTGGGCAGTCGGGCCGTGTCGATGCCACAGTTAATACACTTGCAAACTTCTAACTTGTACGGAACTTTCCTGACAGTGGCCAGCGACTGCCATCGAAGTGCATGCGGTTTTCTGAGTTAGTTAGCGGTCATCTATATCACATTAGTTTTTAAAGCAGATAGTCAGGTTAGTATGAAGTCGGCACAGGGAGGTCTGGGATCGAATTCTGCTCGGACATTAACATTTTCGAAGTTACTGCATAGGTAATAGTCCTTCATAATGTTCTAAAAGGTCTGGGAGTATGCTAATCCAGAAATCAGTGTAGGTATGTTCAATGTGAAAGAAGACCCGAGCTCAGTAGAGGAACAGTTAGGGGTGGTGATGATGAAAGTTATCAGTCTCCATGGTGTATGGTGCACCCTGGCAACCTGCAGGTTGGTTAGCTATTTTTATCCTGAATTAGAGTATTTTGTAGTGAACTACAAAATGATCTTGCTTGTTGTTAATAGATGCGGCACACGCAAACATTGAACTGTTTCCTAACACTGATCAGTGCGTTGAAACTCGTTTGGATAATGCTGCGTTTGATATTTCATTGACAATAGGTAATTGATTGTGGTTCAGAATGAGGAAACGAACACGTCAATGAATAAATTGCTTCATTTAGGAATATTACTAGCTCTGAACGAACTTACTTCTGCCACTGATCTAAATCAAACTATGACGAAACCATTCGACCGATGGGGCAGTAGTTGCGTGACTCCCAGTTTTTGTAGCATTTGATAGTAATCAATCACTGTTACATTGACAGAACAAAGGATTATCCATACCATGAATGTTAAATAATAGATTCCCGATCTCTCTCCAAAACATAGGCAATTACTTCTATTAGCAAAACAAATGCACCGATAGACAAGTCCCTCGTCCTGTCCTATCTAATACATAATGAATCCGTGCTCCGTCCGTTGAACGCAATTTTCTAGCAATTTCAAAACGGACAAAAGCCCAATTGAATATTAAAATTTGCTTAGCGCTAAACCGAGAGCACTACAAGGGGAGTTTAGTAAAGGAGCATCGAGGACGCACAACTTCGGGCGTAAAGCCTTTGGCGGTGTCCTGCGCTGCCCGATAGTGGCCATTGAAAATAGATTTTCACGCTACGCTCGAACCGCTCTCGAGAGCCGAACTTTGTCCAAATATTGCCGAGTTAAAGCTCCCACACGCTCTCGGTCCCTTCCACCAGAGGACGAGCGAGCGCCTCCGTGCTTACTTTCCTCAATTCAAAGTTATAGAAGCAATAATGAAATTGGTTTTTGTTTCTACCGATGTTCCGTCTGTCTTTTCGAATTAGTGACGTGTCCCACGCTTCGCTACTTCAATTAGAAATGTTGCAACGCTCGCTGCGAGGAAATACGGCCGAGTTTTAAACAATTATTGGTTTATTCGTGTGCAAAAGATAAGCGCTGCAGCCACTCTATATTCCGTCACTGAACCGTGTTACCAGTAATAAGAACAATAATTACAACTACCATAACTACACTTAATTGGACTGAAGGATTAAGTGAATAAATAATTCTCAGTTACTTACACCGCAGCTTAGTTGGCGTGAAAAAAGCAGGTTTTGCTATCTTTCAATGTTCATCGTTTGATATACGTTGATAGGTAACCGATTTATTTGTCGGCCGTTCGGAAATTGAACGCAGTCACGAGATATCGGTTTTTGAATTTAAAATGTTCAACGGACACTGCGCTCGTACGGCCGTTAACTTAAAAAGAAAGTGAGTACAATTTTGAATAATGAACTTTTTTCAATACGAACTCAACGGACGATGACTTTGCCGGACATACGTCATAGTCTTAAAAAAATATAGCTTATTCAAACCTTCCTTTCTCTTACATTTATTAAATGTCTACACCGTCACTTACTAATTTATAGGATTACTAAATTATTTTTTGCGCCGCGTCCACTGCTACTGGGTTTAACCTTTCGTTTTGTTATTGTTTTTTGAAGAATGTTTTGTTTATGGAAATGCGTTCGATTCGATTTATAATTATGATTGTAATTAGTTGTTGACTTATTGCAACACAAACAAGAAATAAGTTAGATGGGGACAGTTGGATACGAAGCACGACTGAGCACTAGAAGCTTCTATTTAGTCGCATAATTATATTATTGCTGTCGCAATTGGAAAAAAGTGTAGATTGAGATCGCATGTCACGTTTCGCGGTCCTTTTATGTACAGATTCGGTCATAAAATTAACAATTCCAATGTTGTGCGAACAACCTATCGAGACATCGGTAATGTTTCTAATTTTAGAAAAAAACTCCATGTTCTTGTTGTACATGTCTGTACATATTAAACGTTTAGTCACTTTTCGTTTCATTTGGTTAAGTATAAGACATCGCTAGCACGACAAATTATGCCATTAGGTACTAGTCGTGAACTTAATCTTATCATCGTTATCGAAGATAAGGGATTCAAAAAGTTTCCTTAAACACGAGTTAACAGACTCGTAGATTTGGAAGCGATGGAGCCCCAGTAAAAAGCATATGAAAAAGTTAATGACAACTTTACACATAGGGAGGCAATGAAATTTATTAGAAATTACCCATAACAGCCGTAAAACCTTATCATTATTTAGTAATAGCTCCTTTGAAGCCTCCTGCATGACGTATAAAAACGTAATAGATGAACGGTACACGCCGATTCCCGCCTACGCTTAATTATAAAATGTAGTTTTTGCATTTTTTCCGATTGGGTTCATTACAAATAGTATGGGCGGCGTACAGTAATTGATTTTATTGCCCGCTTTATGTAATCTGTGCGCGCATAGACGATTAAGTTTTTTCTTTTAATGAACAGCTATGTTATGAGACGGTACTAAGTACCCTTTTTATGGCCAGCTTCGTAACCGCGTTAGCTAGCTTTTAATACGTTAGGGAAAATATCTACGATTGAATAGTACGAGTGATACGGTCTTATCTTACTCTGTAACCGAGGCTACGGCGAGAGATAGATCGGATATGAGGACACTGCGTCTTGTGTGCACAAATCATAACATTCTGTATAAATGTTAGTTTATTTTGATAATTGGTAGGATTTTGTATGGATTAACATATTTGGACGGACGGCAGGGGTACTAAATAACTACGTGCTTCTGACTGAATGGTGTTGGCGTTGTGTATAGAGTCCGGCACAAACTGGAGACATCAAATAGAATTGAGGCTACAGACACTTTAGAAGATTCTATACACTAGAGGATTTTTTTAAATAATGTTATTGGTTGGTCCTTTGTAAATTATATATTTAGCTAGATCTTCTTTAACAACAACAACAACAATGAAGAAGTTGGTAAGTTAATAAATTATTTAATTGGGTGTTTCCTCGTGTCACTATTATAAAGCATCAAAGAAGTAGCTACCAAATTCTAATAATACAATACGATTAATGTTCATCATAGTGCATCTAAGGAGATACAAAAAACAATTCTTTAAAGCATATTATACAAAAGGTATTTTTACCGCTCAACAAATCTCTGCAAGTGAAAATTAGGGTAGGTATTTTGAAAAATCGAGATAAAAGAGGGTAGCGCGTAGCAAGGATAGCATAATGCAGGTATGAATTTGATCTGTGAGATCAAAAAATTTACATAACAAATAACATGGTTGTCTCATAGTACTTTATTGAAGTAATTTGCCTATTTTACCTTGAAACCATAAGGAGCAAAGATAATAATTTAAACGCGAACACGAACGGTGTACTTGACCTAACCAGCATAGGGCTGGTCCGCCTACAACACTCGTCCTCAGTAACCCACGCCTCGCACGATATTAGCATGTCCGAGCTCTTCCTTGCTGTATTGCTAATTATACGATTTGCATCTCCCTTCTAATCTTTTAAGCATGATCAACTGTTTCTTGCATTGCACTCCTTGGATTTAAAATCACTTTAAATACTTCAATATGCAAACAGAAATATTGGGAACAGCATCGTTATTTTACTTAGGCAAAGATTTCCTAACGTGTATATTGAATACATTATATGTTTTACGTATTCTGTATGCAGCAGGTTGAAGTAAACTTCAAGTCCAGCGAGGTTTCAGTCCAAACATGTATAACGTCGTGATTAGCATTGCGTTGAACTACAGTCACGTTTGATTTAAAAATACTCTTTTAAACATTAAATTAGCTCCAAAATCCAAAATTAGCTCTTAAGTGTTAGTAGGTCAAACCGAAACCGACTACCGTTTTTTTCACCCGTTCTCCTGGCCAGATAATGGCCGGTTATGTTGCAACGGAACTGCATCTTACGCAACCACTGGCAAAAACATTCGCGTCGAGTGGATTGACGACAGATAGATAGATACGCCAATCGGTACATGCAAATATACTTTACGCAGCATGTTTTTACACTCGTTCTTAACTGGTTGTAAGTCATTCAGCTTGCTTACGTAACTTCTTAAGTGAATTGATATTTTCCGACTATGCCATTAAACCTGCGTCTTATATCATCATCTAATTCGAGATTATGATTGTCGCTTTTTACAAGTTAATTCGCTGTTAGAGCTTATGTAATAGTTAATTTATGATTGTAGGCTATGGTTTCAATTGGTTTCGCTTCGTCTCAACTACCAGCATTCACGTGCAGCGTAGTCTCTTACGTGATTTAATTTATTACGAAATTAATAACTTCACTCACGTATCTTCTTGGTTCCTGTTTCGTTTTGGTAAAGAATGTTTTAATATTCCGATAACGTAATTGGAATTAAATATATGGATGATATAAAGTTCTCAAAGGTGTTGTGAAGTCTGCCAATCCGCACTTGGCCAGCGTGGTGGACTATGGCCTGTACCCCT
>DWNI01000049.1:0-17719 GCA_018250175.1 Alychna victa
CCACCGCTTGTGCGGGCCCCCGTCAATTCATTTGAGTTTTAACCTTGCGGCCGTACTCCCCAGGCGGTCGACTTAACACGTTAGCTCCGGAAGCCACCGCTTTAAGCAGCAACCTCCAAGTCGACATCGTTTACAGCGTGGACTACCAGGGTATCTAATCCTGTTTGCTCCCCACGCTTTCGCCCCTCAGCGTCAGTTAATGTCCAGGGGGCCGCCTTCGCCACCGGTATTCCTCCAGATATCTACGCATTCCACCGCTACACCTGGAATTCTACCCCCCTCTACATCACTCTAGTCTATCAGTCTTAGCTGCACGTCCTAGGTTAAGCCCAGAGTTTTCACAGCTAACTTAATAATCCGCCTACAGGCCCTTTACGCCCAGTAATTCCGATTAACGCTCGCACCCTCCGTATTACCGCGGCTGCTGGCACGGAGTTAGCCGGTGCTTCTTCTGCAGGTAACGTCAATTGTCATGTCTGTTAAACACAACAACTTCTTCCCCGCTGAAAGTGCTTTACAACCCGAAGGCCTTCTTCACACACGCGGCATGGCTGCATCAGGCTTGCGCCCATTGTGCAATATTCCCCACTGCTGCCTCCCGTAGGAGTCTGGGCCGTATCTCAGTCCCAGTGTGGCTGGTCATCCTCTCAGACCAGCTAGAGATCGTCGCCTAGGTAGGCCTTTACCCTACCTACTAGCTAATCCCATCTGGGTTCACCTCGTGGCGAGTGGCCTTATAGGTCCCACCCTTTGCTCCTCAGAGTTTATGCGGTATTAGCCACCGTTTCCAGTGGTTGTCCCCCCCCACAAGATAGATCCCCAGACTTTACTCACCCGTCCGCCGCTCGTCGGCAAAAGACCTAAATCTTCCCCGTTACCGCTCGACTTGCATGTGTTAGGCCTGCCGCCAGCGTTCAATCTGAGCCATGATCAAACTCTTCAATTTTAATATCTTTAATTCTCAACTTCTGCACCAATTAATCACTACTTCAATTAACTGCCCACACAGATTGTTTGTCTAAATTTTTAAAGAGCGCTATCTATCATTAAAGTAAAAAGTTAACAACCTTATTTAGGCTTTGTTCTTTTACTTTTAGTCACTTTCCTCGGAAAGTGGGTGCATTATAAAATTTATAGTGAATAGTGCAAGCTTTTTATAAAAATTATTCCAAAGCCTTTGTTATATCGATATCAGCTGTTATCAATAACTGGCGCTACTTCCTGACGGTCCATCAAGCCAATGTAAGCCATAGGCGCGTTGTCTCCAACACGAAAACCACATTTCAAAATTTGCGTATATCCTCCAAAACGAGCTGAAAACCGTGGAGCCAATACATCAAATAGTTTTGTAACTATTTCCTTATTACCTAAACGTGCAATTGCTATGCGACGATTAGCAAGCCCACCTTTTTTAGCCAAGGTTATCAGTGGTTCCACCACCCGACGCAATTCTTTTGCTTTTGGAACGGTGGTTTTAATAAATTCATGGCCAAGTAAAGAACTAGCCAAATTTCGCAATAATGCTTTCCGATGGCTGCCCGTACGATTTAGCTGTCGACCACTCTTACGATGGTTCATAGGAATGTACCTTTAACTTTAAGTTAGCCAATATTCACTTGCTATTAGCGTTCACGTTCACGTTCGCGTTCATGATCTTGATCAGCAATGTTGCTAGGAGGCCAGTTTTCTAAACGCATCCCCAATGACAAGCCTCGTGAAGCTAAAACATCTTTAATTTCAGTCAGTGATTTTTTGCCTAAATTGGGAGTTTTTAGCAGTTCTACCTCTGTTCGCTGTACTAAGTCACCAATTTGGTGAATCGCTTCAGCTTTTAAGCAATTAGCGGAACGTACTGTTAATTCAAGATCATCAACAATTCTTAGAAGCATAGGATCAAAATCAAGCTTCTCTTTTCTGATTTCTGGTTGCCGAACATCGCGAAGATCGACAAATGCCTCTAATTGCTCAACTAAAATGGTAGCCGCTTGCCGGATTGCCCCTTCAGGATCAATTGCGCCGTTAGTTTCTATCTCAATAATGAGCTTATCTAAATCAGTACGCTGCTCAACACGTGCTGCTTCAACGGTACAAGCAATTCGCACCACAGGGCTATAGCAAGCATCAATTAATAAGCAACCCACTGACTGTTTTTTTTCTTTATCTTGCAAGCGCATGGCAGCTGGAACGTAGCCCCGACCACGATTTACTTTAAGGCGCATGTTTAATACGGCCTGACTATCAGTAAGGTGGCAAATAATTTGTTGCGGATTTACAATTTCAACTTCGCTGTTAGGCGTAATATCAGCCGCTGTTACTGGACCAATACCACTTTTTTTAAGGTACAAAACCGACTCATCACTGCTGGCTTTGAACGCTAATTCCTTTAAGTTTAGTAACAACTCTAAGATGTCTTCTTGAATCCCCTCTTTGCTACTAAACTCGTGCAGGACTCCTTCAATATCTACTTCTGTAACCGCATATCCCGGCATCGATGAGAGTAAAATACGTCGTAGCGCATTGCCTAACGTATGGCCAAAACCTCGTTCCAACGGTTCGAGTGTCACTTTAGCATGAGTTAGGCTGATTTGTTCGATATCGACCAAACGCGGCTTAAGAAAATCGGTTGCAGAACCCTGCATTGTATCCCCTCTAAACTTTAGCTAATTACTCTACTTGGAGTAGAGTTCAACTATCAAGTGCTCATTAATATCCGCAGAGAGATCGGAGCGCTCAGGTAAGCGTTTAAACACTCCTTCCATTTTGTTGATATCGACTTCCAACCAAATTGGTTTTTCTCGCTGCTCTGCTAATTCTAAAGCTGCTTTAATACGGTGCTGCTTTTTAGCCTTTTCTCGAATTTTTACTACATCATCAGCACAAACCTGATAAGAAGCGATGTTCACAACCTTATCATTTACTAATATCGATTTATGGCTAACTAATTGTCGTGCCTCTGCACGAGTTGCGCCAAATCCCATTCGGTAAACGACGTTATCCAACCGACTCTCTAATAATAGCAGTAAGGTTTCACCCGTATTCCCTTTTAAATGAGTCGCTTTTTTATAGTAGTTTCGAAACTGACGTTCTAATAAACCATACATCCGGCGAACTTTCTGTTTTTCACGCAGCTGAACACCATAGTCAGACAACCTTGGCTTACGAGCACCATGCTGCCCTGGTGGGACCTCTGCTTTACATTTGCTCTCTAAAGGTCGAACTCCAGATAATAAGAACAGATCCGTGCCTTCACGGCGACTTAACTTGAGCTTAGGGCCCAAATATCTAGCCATTTTGCTTCTCCAACTTCATGCCCACAGCAACATTACACACGGCGCTTTTTAGGCGGGCGACACCCATTATGCGGAATAGGTGTCACGTCGGTGATATTAGTAATTCGAAATCCAGCTGCATTCAAAGCACGGATTGAGGGCTCTCGGCCTGGTCCAGGACCATTCACCATGACCTCTAGATTTTTCATACCAAATTCTTTAGCCATTTCTGCACAACGCTCAGCAGCTACTTGTGCGGCAAAAGGAGTTGATTTTCTCGAGCCACGGAAACCGGATCCACCCGCGGTAGCCCAAGCCAAAGCATTTCCTTGATAATCAGTAATCGTTACAATTGTGTTATTAAATGAAGCGTGGATATGTGCCATGCCATCAGTAATTTGATATTTTACCCGTTTACGGGTACGAACAGGGACTTTTGCCATTATTGAATCGCCCTTATCACTTTTTAATGACTTTACGTGGGCCTTTACGGGTCCGCGCATTAGTCTTTGTTCTTTGTCCACGAACGGGTAGACCGCGACGATGTCGCAAACCACGATAACAACCCAAATCCATCAACCGTTTAATACTTAAATTAACTTGCCGACGTAGATCACCTTCGACAGCGTACCGTGCTACTGCGGACCGCAATTTATCAATCTGCTCTTCAGATAACTCACTGATCTTAGCTTGCGCTGAAATACCGGTCTCACTCAAAATTTTACGAGATCGGCTGACGCCTATACCATAAATCGCTGTTAAAGCGATTAAAGCATGCTTTTGATCAGGAATGTTAATGCCTGCTATACGGGCCACTACGCACTCCTATGGTTTTATTAAAGCAACACCTGCCTGAAAAGCCCGTCTTAAGATCTCAGTCCTGTGCTACTTACCGATTAAAAATCGACCGGGAAATCTAGCAGATTATCAGCCAATTTGCAAGTAAAAACGTTTAAATTATCCCTGCCGCTGCTTATGCTTAGGCTCTTCGCAAATGATTCGAACCGTGCCATGCCGCCTAACTACTTTACAATAACGACACATTTTTTTTACTGAAGCACGTACTTTCATGATTTTATCCTCAAATACTATTTAGGTTTCCCTAATAGCGCTATGGTCAATAACTTACTCTATTGCCTACTTTTTCATCATTGATGTATATTGATAATTCATCAGTTGAGTCTGAATTTGCCCAATAAATTCCATAATCACTACAACAACAATTAACAACGAAGTTCCTCCAAAATAGAAAGGAACTTTTTTATAAAGGATAAAAAACTCAGGAATTAAGCAGATAAGACTAATATAAAGTGCCCCAACCAATGTTAATCGTGTCATGATTTTATCAATGTAGCGTGCCGTTTGCTCACCGGGACGTATCCCTAAAATAAGCCCCCCCTGCTTTTTTAAATCATTGGCCATTTCCCTGGGATTAAACACCAAAGCAGTATAAAAAAAGCTAAAAAATATAATGGCAGAGGCATACAACATTACATACAGCGGTCTTCCAGGTTGTAGCATCTCGGATAGTTGGAACAACCACTGAAAACGAGTGCCACTACTAAACCATTTTGCCAACGTAGCAGGAAACAAAATTAAACTAGAGGCAAAAATTGCTGGAATTACTCCCGCCATGTTTACCTTAAGTGGCAATAGAGTGTTACGAGCTAAGGATTCACACCTACCCTGCTGTTGCTTAGGGTGGTGAACCGTAATATGGCGATGCCCTTGCTCAATAAATACCACAAAGCTAGTGATTAACAACATGAAAATAGCCACTACTAACAACAGCATGATACTAACGTCTCCCTGACGAGCTTTTTCTATGGTCTGTATAATAGTGGGCGGTAAATTTGCTACAATTCCAGTGAAAATAATCAATGAAATTCCATTTCCAACATTTTTTTCGGTGATTTGTTCACCTAGCCACATTAATAGCATGGTCCCTGTAACCAAACTAATCGTTGCCACAAAATAAAAGCTAAAGGTGGGGTTAACCACTAAACCAGGGATAATCCTTGGCAAACCAATAGTAATTCCTACTGCATTAAATAACGCTAAAATGAAAGCACCGTAGCGCGTATACTGATTAATTTTACGCCGTCCAGACTCACCCTCTTTTTTCAATTCTATTAATGCGGGGTGTACCACGGTTAATAGTTGCACAACAATGGATGCAGAAATATAAGGCATAATCCCTAATGAAAAAACGGACGCTTGCCTCAAAGCACCGCCAGAAAACATATTAAACATTTCAACAATAGTGCCACGTTGTTGTTCAACTAATGAAGAGAGAACAGTGGCATTAACACCAGGGACCGGAATAAATGAACCCGCACGGAATACAACCAGCATGCCAAATACAGATAGCAAACGATATAGCAGATCTTGGACATGTTTTTGTGGCCGAGAAACCTCTCCTAGTATTTTCATGCTGATTATCCTACTCTTCTACCCTTCCCCCAACAGCTTCAATTGCCGTTTTGGCTCCCTTAGTCGGCCGTAAGCTGCGCAACGTAATAGCTCGCTTAATAGAACCTGAGTTAATAATCTTTACTATTTTGATCTGATGATTAACTAAATTGGCAGTTTTTAAGCTGTCTAGATCGATAATGCTATCTGTTAATCGGTTTAAATTGGACAAGCGAATTTCTGCAGTAAACAACGCCTTTTTCGAAGTAAAACCGAATTTAGGCAGACGACGATGCATCGGAGTTTGTCCGCCCTCGAAGCCCCGGCGAACCTTGCCACCAGAACGAGCCTTCTGTCCTTTATGACCTTTGCCACTGGTTTTTCCTAAGCCTGATCCGATACCTCGCCCTTTACGCTTAGAAGCTTGCCTAGCGCCGAACGCTGGAGAGAGACTATTTAATCGCATTCACTGACTCCTCTACAACATTAACCATGTAGGATATTTGCTTTACCTTACCTCGTATGTCAGGAGTGGCGGCATGCACTACAGTATGGTTAATTTTTCGCAACCCTAAACTTTTTAAAGTAGCTCGATGCTTAGGTAGGTATCCAATGGAACTTTTTATCTGGGTAATGAACAGCCGAGTTCTCATGGTAGTTATCCTAAAATTTCTTCGACGGTTTTACCTCGTTTTGCAGCTACCTGCTCCGGAGATCTCATCTTTTTTAAGGCGTTTACTGTAGCTCTAACGACATTAATAGCATTGGTAGAGCCATAAACCTTTGCTAATACGTTACGAACACCTGCTACTTCCAAAAGTGAACGCATTGCACCACCAGCAATAATACCTGTACCTTCAGAAGCAGGTTGCATAAATACCTGCGAACCGGTATGGCTTCCTTTAATTGAGTGCTGTAGGGTACCGTTATTTAGCGAAACCCGTAACATATTTCGCCGAGCTTTTTCCATCGCTTTTTGGATTGCAGCTGGAACTTCCCGAGCTTTACCATAACCAAAACTGAATCGACCATTTCCGTCTCCAACAACTGTCAATGCGGCAAAACTAAAAATACGGCCACCTTTGACTGTTTTAGAGACACGATTAACCGCTATCAGTTTTTCTTGTAGTTCGCCCATTTGCTTTTCGATACGTGCCATGTTGTTTCTCTACGCTTTAAAAATTCAGGCCGGCTTCTCTAGCCGCTTCTGCTAACGATTGAATACGTCCATGGTATTGAAAACCAGAACGATCAAATGCCACCTGCTTAACCCCTTTAGCTAATGCACGCTCAGCAATTGAACGCCCTATTAGCACGGCTGCCTGTTTGTTCCCTGTATACGCCAGCTGCGTCTTTAGTGATTTTTCTACAGTAGAGGCGGTTGCTATCACTGAAGTACCATTGGCAGCAATCACCTGTGCATAAATATGACGAGGGGTGCGATGTACCAGTAAGCGAACCGCTGATAACCTTTTTATGGTACAACGCGTACGCATTGCTCGACGAATTCGAGCAGCTTGTTTATTCATGGCATTACCCTACTTTTTCTTAGCTTCTTTGAGTCGTACCGTTTCATTAGCATACCGAACTCCCTTACCTTTATAAGGCTCTGGAGAGCGGTATCTACGCAAAACAGCCGCAACTTGGTTAACCAATTGCTTATCAATCCCCTTAACCAAAATCTCTGCGGCAGCTGGTATCTCTGCGGTAATTCCTTGAGGCAGCTGATGTCTGACAGGATTTGAAAAGCCTAAATGTAAAACAATGATATTCCCATCCATTTGGGCACGATAACCGACACCAACCAGTTGTAATTTTCTGCTAAAACCCTGACTAACACCCATAACCATGTTGTATATCAAAGCACGTGCGGTTCCTAATTGAGCCCTATTTTCTCTGGCATGCCCTTCATAAAGAGAAAAATGAAGTTCTTCACCACACTGATCAACTTTTACTGCTTGATGTAAGGTTATTGCCAGCGATCCTAGCTTTCCAGTTATTGTAATGAGTTTCCCAGTGAATGCGACCGAAACTCCCGGTAAGAGAGTTACTGGAACCTTAGCAATACGAGACATTTTTGATTCTCCCTTAAGCGACGTAACAGACAATTTCGCCACCTAAATGGGCTTGGCGTGCTGCACGATCAGTCATGATTCCTTTAGAGGTTGAGATGACGGCGATGCCTAATCCCCCCATCACTTTTGGCAACTCCTTGCTATTTTTATAGATACGCAATCCTGGACGACTGACTCGCTGAATAGTTTCGAGTACCGGTTGTCCTTGGA
The DNA here is from genome assembly GCA_018250175.1 of Alychna victa. Classification (NCBI taxonomy): domain Eukaryota; kingdom Metazoa; phylum Arthropoda; class Insecta; order Lepidoptera; family Hesperiidae; genus Alychna; species Alychna victa. Next base: position 7,967 of record DWNI01000049.1, read on the forward strand.
AATATTTCAAGGTGATTTCCAATAATGGCTTTATCGTCCCCATTATTACAAAATCTTTAATATAACCCTCTTGTTTCAAAACATTAGCGATAGCAACCTTAAGTTTAGAAGAGGGCATAACTACGGTAGTTTTATTGGCAGATTGTCCGTTACGCAGACGGGTCAACATATCGGCAATCGGATCTTGCATACTCATTGTTTGTTAGCTCCCATGATAGCAACAGTAGTCTTACCAGCTTGCCTTGCTTAAACCAGGTACCTCACCGCGCATAGCGGCTTCACGCAATTTAATACGTGATAAACCAAACTGTCGCAAAAATGCCCGCGGTCTTCCTGTTTGACGGCAGCGATTGCGTTGGCGGCAAGGACTGGAGTCACGAGGCAACAGCTGTAACTTCAATACCGCATCCCACCGATGGTCATCACCAATATTATTATCTGAGATAGTTGCTTTGAGTTCAGCACGTTTAACCGAATATTTTTTAACCAATTTAGCGCGCTTAACCTCACGTGCTTTCATCGATTGTTTAGCCATGAGTGACTACCTTCTTTATTTACGAAATGGGAAATTAAAGGCAGCTAATAACGCATGGCCTTCTTCGTTAGTAGAAGCGGTGGTGGTAATAGTTATATCTAATCCTCTTACACTATCGATACTGTCATAATCTATTTCAGGAAAAATAGTCTGCTCACGAATACCAATACTATAATTACCTCGACCATCAAAAGATTTGGGACTGAATCCTCTGAAGTCCCGTATCCGCGGAATAGCAATATCAATGCATCGTTCAAGGAAATCCCACATCAATTGGCCCCGTAAAGTGACCTTACAACCAATTGGATAACCTTGCCTAATTTTAAAACCTGCTACCGATTTACGTGCCTTAGTTACCACCGGTTTTTGCCCGGAAATAGCTGCTAAATTAGCAACCGCACGATCTAATACCTTTTTGTCAGCAACTGCCTCGCCAACTCCCATATTCAAGGTAATTTTAACAATTTTTGGGACTTGCATGACAGATTTATAGCCAAATCGCTGCTTGAGCTGTTGGACTAGCTGTTTTTTGTAAGAATCATGCAGTTTCGCCATGAGTTACTCCGCTGTTAACAGTTATTTAATAGTTTCGCCAGTAGACTTAAAGAAGCGAACTTTTTTACGATTCTCAAATCGAAAACCGACTTTATCCGCTTTGTGAGTCTTTGGGTTAAACAGTGAAACATTAGAGATATGCAAGGAAGCCTCTTGTTCAAGAATTCCCCCTGACAATCCCAAAGCTGGAACTGGTTTTTGATGTTTTTTAACTAGATTAATGTTCTCAACAACCACTCGTCCAGTTTGTAATACTTTGGTAACCCGGCCACGCTTACCCCTATCCTTTCCAGCTAAGACAACCACTTCATCGTTGCTACGAATTTTGGACGCCATACCTTACCTCATTACAATACTTCTTGAGCCAAAGAGACTATTTTCATAAATTTCTCTGACCGCAGTTCACGAACAACTGGCCCAAAAATACGAGTGCCTATCGGTTGCCCATTTTTAGTCAATAAAACGCAAGCATTACTGTCGAAACGTAATGTTGAGCCATCAGGTCGGCGAGTGCCTTTCCGGGTTCGCACCACAACTGCCTCTAAAACATCACCCTTTTTAACCTTGCCTTTAGGGATTGCTTCTTTAACGGTAATTTTAATAACATTACCCTCTCTCGCATAACGACGGCGTGAACCCCCGAGAACCTTAATACACATGACGCGACGTGCCCCAGAATTGTCCGCCACCGTCAACATCGTCTGTTCTTGGATCATGTTAACGCTCCACGCTTACCAATAAGTAAGATTGCTTTCATCTCGCCTACTTAAAAAATAAAATTATCTCGTTTTGTTTTAATTACAGAGCTGCTTTTTCTACAATGTTGACTAATGCCCAAGTTTTTCTCTTCGATAAGGGTCGACATTGACGTATCTCAACGAGATCACCAACAGCACAGAGATTTTCTTCATCATGTGCTTGAAGCTTCGTGGTACGTTGAATAAACTTACCATATAATGGATGTTTTACCTTACGTTGAATAGCGACAACAATGGATTTTTGCATCCTATTGCTGATCACCTTGCCCTGCAGTGTACGACTATTGTCACTCATGATACACCTTTCTTCTGCGTCAATACCGTTTTAACACGGGCAATATTACGTCTTAGCTCTTTAAATTGATGCGTTTGTTTCAATTGGCCAGAAGCTTTTTGCATTCTTAGTGCAAACTGCTCACGCAGTAGCTCTAGTAACTGAGCTTGAAGCGCCTCAGCACTCTGCTCATGCATTACCTTGGCTTTCATCACATCACCGCCTTGGTTACGAATGTAGTCTTAATAGGTAATTTAGCAGCCGCTAGTTTGAATGCTTCTCGAACGACCTCTTCGGATACACCTCCAATTTCATAGAGGACTTTTCCAGGTTGTACTAAAGCGACCCAATATTCAACGCTACCTTTACCCTTTCCCATACGAACTTCTAAGGGTTTTTTAGTAATTGGTTTATCCGGAAAAACCCGAATCCAAATTTTTCCCTGACGTTTAATTGCCCGAACCATAGCACGGCGAGCCGATTCTATTTGTCGTGCCGTTAAACGACCTCGATCAACCGCTTTAAGCCCAAAGGTTCCAAAACTCACATCAACGCCATTGGCTAGACCTCGATTGCGACCTTTATGCATTTTACGGAATTTAGTACGTTTTGGTTGCAACATCCCAGAAGCTCCTTATTTACGGCCTTTACGATGTTGTTTATTGGGTGTTGGTACCACTGGCTTTTCAGCTTGCTGCAAAGCTGACTTGCTGTCTAGAATCTCCCCTTTGAAGATCCATACCTTAACTCCAATAACCCCATATGTAGTGTGCGCTTCACTTAGGCTGTAATCGATATCAGCCCGTAATGTATGTAAAGGAACCCGTCCTTCTCGATACCATTCAGTCCGAGCAATTTCTGTACCACCTAAACGTCCACTAACTTGGACTCTAATCCCTTTAGCACCCACTCTCATAGCATTTTGCACTGCGCGCTTCATCGCTCTACGAAACATAATACGTCTCTCGAGCTGAGAAGCGATGCTATCAGCAACTAACTTAGCATCAAGCTCTGGTTTGCGAACTTCAGAAATATTAACTTGGGACGGCACCTTAGCAATCGCTGTAATTGCCTGCCGAAGCTTTTCAATATCCTCACCTTTTTTACCGATCACCACTCCCGGGCGCGCTGTATGAATGGTAACTCGAATCGCTTTGTCAGGCCGCTCAATAACAATACGTGAAATAGAGGCTTTGGCTAGCTCTTTGTTCAAAAACTGGCGTAACTTGAAATCGCTGTCTAAGTTATCAGCAAATTCTTTACTATTTGCATACCAGGTAGAGTTCCAAGGTTTAACAATACCCAGTCGCATTCCAACCGGATGGACTTTCTGGCCCATTATAATTCTCCAGACTTTCAGCGATCAGATACAATCACAGTAATGTGGCTTGTACGCTTTAAGATGCGATCAGCACGCCCCTTAGCTCTCGGCAAGGTACGCTTCATACTAGGGCCTTCATCAACATAGATTTTACTGATCTTCAGTTCATCAATATCAGCCCCTGCGTTATGTTCAGCATTGGCAATGGCAGATTCCACCACTTTTTTAGTGAGAAGTGCGGCTTTCTTATTCGTATACCTTAAAATTTCTAGGGCTTGAGCGACTTGCTTACCACGAACCAAGTCAGCCACTAATCTTACTTTTTGAGCTGAGCTCCGTGCGTAACGATGTTTAGCAATAGTTTCCATTTTAGGCCCTTATTAGCGCTTCTTAACCTTTTTATCCGCCGCATGACCCCGGAAAGTTCGGGTTGGGGCGAATTCACCTAATTTGTGCCCCACCATCTCATCTGAGACAAAAACAGGCACATGTTGGCGACCGTTATGGGTAGCTATCGTTAATCCAATCATTTTTGGAATGACCATTGAACGGCGAGACCAGGTTTTAATCGGTTTTTTATCCCTAGTTTTCACCGATTTCTCTACCTTCTTCAGCAAGTGTCGGTCGATATAGGGACCTTTCTTGAGAGAACGTGGCATGCGTTATCCTCTTCAATTAAACAGTTATTGATTACGGCGACGGATAATATAGCGTTCAGTTTGCTTATTATGTCGCGTTTTTTTACCTTTGGTCTGTACACCCCATGGAGTAACGGGATGTTTACCAAAGTTTTTCCCCTCACCACCACCGTGTGGATGGTCTACAGGGTTCATCGCCGTACCGCGCACTGTTGGACGAATGCCGCGCCAACGACTAGCGCCCGCTTTACCAAGTTCACGTAGCATATGTTCAGCATTGCCGACTTCACCGATGGTAGCACGACAATCAGCCAATACCTTTCGCATTTCACCTGAACGTAGTCGTAGGGTTACGTAAGTATTTTCACGGGCTACTAATTGAATATAAGCACCTGCAGAGCGAGCTAACTGCCCTCCCCTACCTGGTCTTAGCTCCACATTATGGATAACGCTACCTACCGGAATATTACGCATTGGTAATGAATTACCAACCTTAATGGGTGCATTATTTCCAGACTGTATACTTGCTCCAGGACGTAAGTTTTTCGGTGCTAACACATAACGTCGTTCACCATCTTGGTACAATACTAAGGCGATATTTGCTGACCGATTTGGATCATACTCTAAGCGCTCAACGGTTGCCGATATCCCATCTTTATTTCTTTTGAAATCGATCACTCGATACTGCTTTTTATGGCCACCACCAATATGTCTCGTTGTGATTCGACCATCGCTGTTTCGACCACCCGTCCTCCCTTTTTTCTGCAGCAGTGGCGCATAAGGTTTACCCTTATGCAGTTCAGGATTGACAACCTTAACTTGGTGACGCCGACCAGGAGAGGTCGGCTTACATTGAATAACAGCCATCTGATTCTATTCCTTTGACTTACTGAGCACCGCCAGGCAATGCGATAGATTGACCCGCTTTTAAGGTTACGTAGGCTTTTTTCCAATTACTGCAGCGACCTTCTCGGCCAGCACGTCGCTTTACTTTTCCTTTAACGATTAAGGTATTAATCCTCTCTACTTCAGTATCAAAAAACTTTTGAACTGCCGCCTTAACCTGGGCCTTAGTAGCTTCTTTAGCCACCTTAAAAATAACTGTATTACTTTTCTCGTGAGCCCGTGTCGATTTTTCGGTCAGATGTGGACCACGCAACACCTGAAATAAACGCTCTTCAGTGATCATGCTAATAACTCCTGCAATTGGTTAACTGCTTCGGCAGTTATTAGTACTCTATCGAAAGCAATTAAACTTAGTGGATTGAGCCCATCCACTGAAAGAGCATCTACCCGATTTAAGTTACGTGTAGCGAGAAACAAATTTTTATCTAATAAGTGAGTAACAATCAAAACGTTGTCTAAGGACATTGCTTTAAGTTTCTCTACTAATAGCTTTGTTTTTGGTGAATCCGCGGTAAAAGCGTTTACCACTAATAACCGTTCTTGACGCACCAATTCAGAAAGGATGCTGCGTAAAGCGCCTCGATACATTTTTTTATTGACTTTTTGATCGTAGCTTTGTGGTTTTGCAGCGAAAGTAACGCCACCAGAGCGCCATAACGGGCTCTTTACTGAACCAGCTCGAGCACGACCGCTACCTTTTTGCCGCCAAGGTTTTTTAGTGGTTCCACAAACCTCTGCTCGACTTTTTTGAGCACGACTTCCTTGGCGCTGACCTGCTCGATAAGCGACCACCACTTGGTGCACCAGAGCTTCATTAAAATCGCGCGCAAAGACTGTCTCAGCAACCGTCAACGTACCGGATGTATCTTGTATTGCTAATTCCATTCTTATCTCCTCGAAGGTTACACCTTGACCGCCGGTCTTACAATCAAGTCACCACCCGTTGCTCCAGGGACAGCTCCCTTTACAAGCAATAGGTTCTTCTCAGCATCTATGCGCATGATCTCCAAACTCTGTACAGTAACCCGTTCAGCACCTAAATGACCTGACATCTTTTTACCCTTAAAAACCCGGCCTGGAGTCTGATTTTGACCTATCGATCCGGGTGCCCGGTGTGATAAAGAGTTACCATGAGACATATCCTGCGTTTTAAAATTCCAACGTTTAACGGTACCCGAAAACCCTTTACCTTTGGAAATACCGGTAACATCTACTTTCTTGACGTCAGTAAACCGATCGACACCGATCGCCTGACCCACACTGAAAGTTTCACTATTGTGAAAGGTAAATTCCCACAGACCTCGACCAGCAGCAACCCCTACCTTAGCAAAATGACCAGCCTCTGGCTTATTAATATGGCTAGCTTTTTTATTACCTGTGGTTACCTGGATAGCCGAATATCCATCGGATATCTCTGTTTTAACCTGAGTTATCCGGTTCGCTTCGATCTCAATCACCGTTACCGGTATGGAGACACCTTCTTCAGTGAAGAGTCGAGTCATGCCAACTTTACGGCCGATCAAACCTATCATTTTTTAACCTTTATTTACGCTTACTATGCTTAACACGCTGATTTTCAGGGCTATTCACTTTGATATCAGCATGTACACCCGCTGCTAATTCTAAACTCATTAAACTTTCTATAGTTTTTTCAGTTGGCTCAACAATATCAACAAGACGCTTGTGCATGTTTTGCTTGTACTGATCTCTAGCGTCTTTATTGACATGAGGCGAAATTAACACAGTCCAACGTTTTTCACGCGTTGGTAAAGGAACTGGGCATACCCGAGACCCTGTTTTCTTGGCGGCCATAACAATTTGGGCAGTAGATTGATCAATAAGGCGGTGATCAAACGCCTTTAAGCGAATACGTATACGGGTCTTTGGGTTTTGCATGAGACCAGCGCTCCAATTATATAAAGCAAAAAACCATCCTGCATAACCATCAGCAAGATGGATAGAAATCGAACTCTGTTCTCCTGTCGAGAACTTTTGGCATTCCAGCGAGTTTGCTGTGCAAAAACTCGCTTGCAACTTATCCCAGAAATTAATCACTCTTTTAACAGAACAGACTAGAGAGGCTTTATCTTGCTGGTGGGACGTTGAATTATACAGACTAATACTAATAACACAAGCGTGTTTCTTTAAAAAATTAACCAGAGCACTAAAGTTTAGGTGATCAGCTTTTTTAGCCAAGGTGAGCAGTGGGTGGTAGGATAATGGTTATCTAGTCCGACATAAACCCTGTTCCATTAGGTCGAGGGTATAGGGAGGTCCTACAGGGGTTGTTGATTTGCTTTGTATCTGTTAAATAACCTCAGTTCGAGATAAGGTACGTAGATAAATTGCTATTATTCAAAAAGTTAATGTTTATTGCTGGTTTTTTAGTCATTAAACAATAAGCAATAACGCTGCTTTCTCTTTACCTTGGTGATTAGCTTGATACCCTGCTCCATCAGAATTTCAGTTAAAGATTTGCAAAGGTACCTTTTATCTCTAAACAACTTACCTCAAAGAATACGGGCCATTTTCGGTCATCGACATTTCCTGGAGTAAGGCGAATCGCCAACCGTTCCCCTAGATGGTTGATAACGGTATGTCATTTAAAGCCCAAAAACCAACTGGTTGAACGTTTACCTGCGGCGGCTAACCCAGCAAACACCCTATCGTCTAATACACAAATTGTCGTAAACCTCTAATAGTGTAGAGTCCACAATAGAAATTCCTGAACACTTGCCTTTTAAGTTGTGAAAGGGTGCTGCCGTAGGCATGGTACATGCATGGCATCAATTCCACCGTACATACTGGTATGATAGTGCATTCGAAAACTCTTTGCGCAATAATTAAAGCACGTAATGCTGGTAAAAAACCTTAAATGGACGGGTAGCGCGGCTGATGGAAAACAATCACAACAGTGACCCCTTCAGCTAATGGTGGTTAGGTTGCCCGTTGGCGTTTCCTTTTTGGTCCAGAAACTGAGTGAATTTTTAGGGTCAAATCAAATTTTTTACAAAAATCATTCATAAGGCAGTAAAGTTTTGTTTTCAAGTTTTGTTCTTGCAAACACGATTCTTCCCAAATGGTGTGCTAAATTTCAAGCACTATCCTAATTAAACTACTCAAAAAAATGACTCTCTTATCCCGATTCAGGTTATATACCAGTAAAGCTCTGATAACCGCTGCTGATTTACTGAATGACCGAGTATTGCCTTTCTATAAGGCGCAAACGCTGCCGGTATTGAGCATACTGACTGACCGAGGTTTTGAATTTTGTGGCCGAGCAGACCAGCATGATTACCAGCTGTATCTAGCGATTAATGACATCGATCACACTAAAACTAAAGCGATATTACCGCAAATTAATGACATCTGTGAACGCTTCCATAAAATGATTTTTCAAGAGTTTTATCAGGTTACGTTCCGTAAACAGTAGTATGGCGACCTAGATAAGCTTCAGGCTGATCTGGATATTTGGTTATGGCATTATAATAACGAACGCACTCATCAAAACAAAACGTGCTGTGGGCGAACACCAATGGATACAGTAGTCAATGGCAAAAGGATCTGGACGGAAAAAAATCTGAACCGGATTTGATCTAACGGACACCTGATACATAACCGGTAACTGCCAGCTTGAGTCTAAGCTAGTACACCTAATGCCCTATTTGATTATATAGAAGCATTTTGCAATTGTCAGCATAGGCATGCTACTCCAGCCTATCTTCACCCACGGACTACGAAACCGCAGCCTAAATTCGATGTGCTTTCTTTCCAAAGTAGATCAAAACTGGTGGCTTGGAATTTTATTATCTTAGTTTGCTTTTCAAAGGTAGCGCCTAGAAACCTTATGCGTAATTTATGAAAAGGCGCTACTGGGCCCTGTCGGTAGCTATGGTGACCACTGGTTTCCATTTGCTTTGAAAAATCAGTGGGATATTGGATGCTCTTTTTGACTAACTAATTTGTAGCCAGCCCCAAAGTAAACGACTATCTTTATTGGACTACTTTTCCATGCCATTGTTCTTTGGTATTTGAGACGGCCCGGGGTATGAGTAATCCGCATATCTACCAAGTGTGTTCGCAGACAGAACTATACTAAACAGGCTCATGTCTACTGAACTTAAGGCTTGTGGCAAGTTAACCCTTGTTGTGTGGTCTAAGTATGAATTTAATTGAAATACAGGCATAAGTTTTTCTTCCGATTTTTTATGAATTCCACTTTTTATAACTGCCTCTTTAAGTTTAAGTTTAAGCTTATTGTGAATGGTAGGAACCTGCGAGTAAATTTCCTTTTCTAACTGCTTTAATTTGTTATAAAAACCCTTATATTTAATTAAACTTACTAATTTAATATCATCTTGGGTAGTTAAAAAGTCGTGTAGCAAAATATCTTTATTTTTAATTGTAATAATTACTTGTTGAAGTTTAATTTTACATTTATCCCAATAATTTGAAAGGTTTATTTGAGTATTTGAAAATCCAGGTTTTTCAATATTAATATCTCTTAATAACAGATGGTCAATAATGGTATAACCGATTGGTTTATATATAAACTGAATGGCCAGAAAAATTGTCGTTTCTTCTTGGTTATTTCCTAGTGTAATATCTGCACCGTTTTTAATAAGCAACTCAACTGTTTTTTTCCTGCCATATGTAACAGCTATAGACAGCGGCGTTTCTCCTTGGTTGTTTTTTAGTGTAATATCTGCACCGTTTTTAATCAACAATTCAACTATTTCTTCTCTACCAAATTTAGCAGCTATAAA
>DWNI01000050.1:0-17692 GCA_018250175.1 Alychna victa
TAGAGGATATGTCCTTAGGGATCGATCTGTTATTGTGTGAGCAACCAGAGCGGGCGCAGGTTTTAGCTCAACAGCTGGAGGTTTTAAATCAAACACGGCGGGAGGTCGAACAGGCCATGCAACAGCAGGCTTTAGCCAAATGCCAGCAATTGATCGGTGAACAGAATATTTTGCCGCAGGGGTTGGTATTATATCAACCAGATTGGCACCAAGGGGTGATTGGTATAGTAGCCTCACGGCTTAAGAGTCGCTTTCATCGGCCGGTGATTGCGTTTGCTGCTGCAGGTGCCGGTCGGTTAAAGGGCTCTGGACGTTCGATTCCGGGGTTACATTTACGCGACCTCTTAGTGCAGCTACACCAAGAAGATCCTGAACTTATGGATACCTTTGGTGGCCATGCTATGGCAGTCGGTTTGACGTTGGCGGAAGCACAATTTCCTCATTTTCGGGAGTGTTTTATTGCCAGTGTCAATCGTGTGGTGGATGCAACGCTGTTGCAGGCCGTCATCTGGAGCGATGGTGAGCTTGCCGTTGAGGAGCTGACGTTAGAGACCGCCCAGTTGTTACAAATGGCTGGCCCTTGGGGACAATCTTTTCCGGAACCACTATTTGATGGTGTTTTTTACCTAAAGCAGCAGAGGATGTTGGCTGGTAAGCATTTAAAAATGACCCTTTTACACCCTCAAGGTGGCTCGATTTTAGAGGCCATCGCTTTTAATGTTGACCCTAACCAGTGGCCACAGTTGCAGCTACAGTCAGTACGGCTAGCCTATCGGCTAACCATCAATCAGTTTCAAGGTAATTGCTCACTGCAGCTGCTGGTAGAGCAATTGTGGCCTATTTAAGCATTGGACAGTAATAAAAAACATCTATGACAATTTGGGTGTGGTCCACCTCACGTATCGACCTCCTATTAGCAGCAGCGGGTTCAGCCTTTGGTTTAGAGAATAATGGCCTGATATTGGTAAGTACACCGACCAGATACCTTCTAAGTCTTATCGATATACCAACTAACACAAGTCTTAGGATGCCTACAATACCAGCGTAGCCACTTTTCTATCTCTGGAGCATAGTGTTGGATCCAGCAATGAGCTAAATAGTTGTATAGTCAACCTGAACTTCCGCGCGCGAGTAGCATCTTCTCAAGTTCACAATAACCGATCTCATACTTACAGTACCAACATATCGCCCACAAAATGATCTCTTTTTGAGAGCACTGACCTCTGAATGTTCCGATGCTGGCTCGCTAAAGCTGAAAATTAAACTATGATGAGCTCTAAGCAATTTATTTGCGGCATGTCCTAGGATTTTGCACCCAAATACGTATATAATGTGTTAAATTTGATTTAATGAGTGGCATTGTAGATTAAAGCTATTAGCTAGATTAACAGATGAAACGGTCATTTCATGATGTAAGCAATACTTATCCTAAAACTTCAGTTTTCGAGATTACCGTACTCAAGTCGGTGAAATGCTCGTGAATGTCGAATTATTGAACAAATTTACAGCAATAGGTATGCTGATGCGCGGTCAATTTATCTAGATTCTAGGCTAGAAAAAATCTCTTTGCAAAAATTGGATTTATTCTATAATACCTTGGTAAGCCTTAAAAAATAAGGAATAGTATCAGATATTCCTTAATAAATAGACACCGTATAGAAAAATTTTGGGGGAAATAATTTAAGTTGTAAAGCTGTTAAAAACAGTAAAGCAGCTAATGATTTACAACATTTTGGTTGATGATGTTGCTAACTGAATTGTCGTTGCAATGCGCGAAAATTAAGGATTTAAAACATGAAATGTCAATAATGATGTAGTACTAATTTGTGAAATGAATAAGTAGTGAGATCATATTGGCAATAAGTGACAGCAGGGTTAATTACTTTATGTATTTGATATCAAACTTAAAAAGTGCTGACTCCTATCTTTGGCCGAAGAACGCCGAGCATTTTTAGCTACTTAATGAAACAGTCTCAAAGTTTTATCATTGGCATGTATACTACTAGCGGTTGGTCCAACAATCTACAGTTATTGGTTAAATTAAAACATTTTATGAGTAAAATTTTATTCCGGATAATGGACGTCATAAATTAACTATACGGATATGAGTTGAGCTTTTAGTTAAAATAAATATCCTATTTTTCCGAATCATTAGAGACTTACAAACATGAAAAAATTACTGTTGCTTACCGTAATAATCCTTACTATCAGCCAACATGAGATACTACCCAAAAAATGGAATCGAAATCAATATTTTAATTTCAGTATACCAAACATGCAACTCGCCCTAAATAAAAACAGTAGTCAAAATAACGATAAAAATACTACTCTTGATAGCTATAAAATAGAGATTTCAAAAGCACCACTAGCATATCGGCTTGATTCAGTAGAGGGGTCAGTAACGACTTACAATTTAACTTGGGATACCTCGCTACCAGAGCATTTAGTCCAACCAGTAACCTGGAAGCACCCAGTGTCTATTTATAAATCTGAAAACCAAAATTATAAAACAGCATTGCTAGTAGTTAATAATGGATCCAATAGTCCAGAAATAGCACCGTCGGATTTTAGTCCAGACATCTTGAAAAAGATTGCTAAGGAAACTAACACTATCGTAATATCTATCGGCAATGTGCCTAATCAACCATTACGGTATACTGATTCCAAACAGCCGTTGAGTGAAGATGCTAGTGTTGCCATGAGTTGGCGTTTATATATGGATAATCCATCAGGAAATAGTTTCGTGCCGCTACACATTCCAATGATGGGTGCGACGATAAAATGTATGGATATGGCACAAAAAGTATTGGAAAAACAAGGAATAAAACTTGATGGGTTCATAATAACAGGTACTTCTAAGCGTGGCTGGGCTGCTTGGTTAACGATGCTAGCAGATACACGTATTAAAGCTATTGTACCTTTTGCAGCTGAGGTGCTCAATTTGCCTGCGATGGTAGAGCATACACAGCAGTGTTTAGGAGGGCACTTTCCTCCTGCATTTGCTGCTTATTACAAACAAGGGATTACTCAAGATCGTGATAAAAACAATTTTAAACAGTTGATACAGATTGAGGATCCCTATTCTTACATAGTACCCAAAGCAGAGCGGTTTAAAATTCCAAAATATCTAGTGGGTGCGAGTGGTGATGATTTTTTTATGCCTGATAACTTAAAATATTCTAGCCATAAATTGCTTGGTAACACGATTTTTCGTGCAGTCCCCAATTGTGATCATTATGGCATTAAAGATTTCACTGTCAGTAGCTTAATACCTTTTATTAATCGTTACCAGAATCAACAGGCAATGCCGGAAATTTCTTTAGTAGAAAATCAAAAAACCGCATCTAATCGGTCGATATGGTGCTCTGAACTACCCAAGTCAATAAAAATTTATTGGGCCAATAATCTTTATTTACGCGATTTTCGTAAAAATGCTACTCCGCGTGTCATTTATTATGAACAATCATTATTCCCCTCTACAACAAATACTGAAGGATTTCAATATGATGTTCCTCTGTTGAATTCTTCATCACCAGGATGGATGATTAGTTATATTCAGGCAGATTTTCCTGATGGTTTCTCTGTCACTACACTACCTCAGGTTAAACCTGATACTTACCCAGCAGACTCACCTGTTTCAAAAGAGGAAAAATATGATCGAGATAGGTATATTCAGGGTAATCAACTACTGGCTGATAGCGATGAAAATAGTACTCCTAAAAATATAACGAAAGAAGCCAGTATATCGAATAAATAATAGTTTTCAGATATTATCCAGCTCCATCAGAGTTCAAGAGGTACAGTATAGCGCCCATATTTTATGGGCATTGTTGAGTAAATCTAGGATAAAAAAGCATAATCCTTTATTAGGTATCAATTTAAGCAACCGTTTTGCGTAACAGCAGGCCGAGATGTGAACCAACCAACTGCTTATAATGCGAGAAGCTAGTTTCAACCTTTGAGCGTTGATAAGCAAACGGCTGATACTGTTACAGTTAGGCGTGCTTGGTGCAGTCCAATCAACTAAAACAACGAGTTAATTAATCTCTCTAGAGCCCTTGTGGCTGTTTAAACAGTGCCTTCAACCTCAGCACCACCTCAATTACCCAGTCACTGAATTTGAAACCACGACCAACTTGGTGCGAACAGCAGGGCCAGTCATCAACGACACATTCTTTTATCCAAACAGTCAATGATTCATGATGAACCAAAGCTTTATTCTAACTATAGCTATACCAGTTTGTTATTTTCCTGCCACACTAGTTAATCGGTAGTGCCTCATAATGATTGATAATGAAATTTATTGAGGTAGGCACCGATAATTTTTTCATGTACCTCTATGGATTTGGAAAAGCAAATGGTTTTCCTAGCTAATCGATTGATGTGTGTCCATGAAGTTAGATTATGGCGTTCGATACGTTGAGTAAAAATTTTACCCACTAGATGCTTCAGATGGGGAAGTTTCTGTTGATAATTTAACCAGCCATCGGTAGTAAACATTCCTATTGAGAAACGTTTAAGTAAATAAAATAGTTTTTGTAAAGTTTCGCTAGTTCTGGCTCCAAAAACATGGGCAAGTACTCTCTTCCGTTTAGTGTCCATGGCGTAAAAAAGCCAATGCTGTCGACGTTTACTACCTACCCAGACCCACTGCTCATCCATTTCACAAATCAAAGTCACCTCATCAATAACTGATTGCTGTCTGCTGACTTGAGCAGGGTTTAATTTTTTTTAAGCGCCTGATGACGGTGTTTTGACTGATTTTTAGTACCCTGCTGGTATCCCTAACCCCGGAACCGTTAAAGGCCATATCTACGGTCCGTTCAGCCATTCCAGGTTGGTGTGCATGGTAACGATAATTTAATTGAAAGCATCAGCCACAGCTACGACAACGATAGCGCTGAGTCCCGTTGGGAGATAGCCCATTTTTAACTACAGGTGCTTCACTACAGTAACGACATTTAACTTCGATGACTGCCATACCGATAAGGTTCCATGTTGTTAAATCATACTAGGATTTTATCCTATCAATTACTTTGATTCACTACCAGTTAATCTGTTTTTGCTTGTTCACCGCACATCCTGGTATCTGTCTTCCGAGCGTTAAATTTTTTCTGTAAATCCAAAATTATGCAATAGTGCCCCCTAGCAAGGTATAAAAGGGTTTTACTATATTCCCTTTTCAAAGTTGGCTATTATACTAGGTAGTCAGTTAGTTAGTGATCAACTCAAGTTATGAACTCATTGGAAATCAATCCCATCAAACAGAGAATCCACGAGAGCTGCATGCGATTAACTGCACTTCGGGGGTATCTTTGACATTGCTACTAAACAGGAGCGGTTGGAAGAGGTATTAGCAGAGCTGCAACAGCCTGAAATTTGGCAACAACCTGAACGAGCTACCCAGTTAGGAAAAGAGCGAGTGACTTTAGAGCAGGTGTTGCACCCTATAAGCCAATTAGAGCATGAGCTGCAGGATATCAAGAGTTTACTTGAGTTAATGCTAGAATCGGCCGATCCAACGCTATTAACCGAATTGCAGCAGGAGTTGGTTAACAGTGAAACACAGCTGGCAAAGCTGGAGTTTCAACGAATGTTTGCAAAACCGCAAGATAGTGCTGATTGCTACCTAGATTTACAAGCGGGCTCTGGAGGGACCGAAGCACAGGATTGGACTGAAATGCTGTTGCGAATGTATCTGCGTTGGAGTGAGGCGAAAGGTTTTCAATGTGAAATCATTGATTACAATCCTGGTGAAGTGGCAGGCATTAAGTCAGCCACCGTTAAAGTGGTCGGCGCTTATGCTTATGGTTGGCTACGCACGGAAATCGGAGTGCACCGTTTGGTGCGTAAGAGTCCATTTGATGCCGGTAATCGCCGGCATACCTCATTTAGTGCTGCTTTTGTTTATCCTGAAGTGGCTGATGACATAGCGATTACTATCAATCCGGCTGATTGTCGTATTGATGTTTATCGAGCCTCAGGTGCCGGTGGGCAGCATGTTAATCGGACTGAATCTGCCGTACGGATCACCCATTTGCCAACCAATATCGTGGTACAGTGCCAAAATGATCGCTCCCAACATAAGAATCGAGAGCAGTGTTTGCGTCAATTAAAAGCAAAGTTATATGAGTGGGAGCAACGAAAACAGTTGGCAGAAAAACAGGCTGTTGAAGCCAGCAAAGCGGATATTGGCTGGGGTAGCCAAATTCGATCCTATGTGCTGGATGATGCCAGGATTAAAGATTTACGAACAGGCGTGGAAACGCGGAATACCCAAGCGGTTCTTGATGGCGATCTAGACCGTTTCATTGAAGCCAGCTTACAAGCAGGGCTGTAAGTCATTTAGGAAATTTTTGGTATGCAACAGATCCCAACTCCCTCGAAAACCGCTTGCTTAAGTGAGCATGCAGTTCGCCAAACTAAACTACAGACAATCCGCCAACAGGGAGTTGCTTTCCCTAATCATTTTCGAAAAAATAGTGATGCTGCTCAGTTAAAGCAGCAGTACGGGGCTGAGTCGCCAGCAAACTTACAAGTGCTTGACCACTCAGTTAAGGTAGCTGGAAGAATCATTACCCGGCGGTTAATGGGTAAAGCAGCTTTTGTTACTCTGCAAGATAGCAGTGATACCATTCAGCTGTATGTAAACTGTGACCGTTTGCCCGAAGGCTTTTTTAAATCTCAGTTTAAACAGTGGGATTTAGGAGACATTATTGGTGTTTGCGGCACGCTGTTTAAAACCAAAACAGGTGAATTAACGATTGCCTGCCAGGAACTGCTGTTATTAACTAAAGCATTACGTCCATTGCCCGATAAATTTCATGGATTAGCTGATTCAGAGCGTTGTTATCGACAGCGCTATCTGGATCTGATCACTAATGCTGATACACGACAACGCTTTCAGCGGCGCTCACAAATTATTGCTGCCATCCGGAAATTTTTAGTTGAACGTGATTTTATGGAGGTAGAAACACCAATGATGCAACAGCTACCCGGTGGTGCTGCGGCACGTCCATTTATTACCTACCATAATGCTCTTGATCTTGATCTCTACTTACGCGTAGCTCCCGAACTCTATTTAAAGCGTTTGTTGGTTGGCGGTTTTGAGAGAGTATTTGAACTCAATCGCAATTTTCGCAATGAAGGGCTATCTACACGCCATAATCCAGAATTCACGATGCTAGAATTTTATATGGCCTATGCTGATTATCATGACTTAATGCAGCTAACTGAGCAGCTATTAGGTTTTATTAGTCAGCAGGTTTTAGGCAATACTCAAGTCTATTATGGGGAAGAGCAATTTGATTTCAGCCGGCCTTTTGCTCGAATGAGCTTAGTGGATTCAATAGTTCGTTATTACCCAGAGAGTAGCTTAGCAGCGCTACAAAATGAGTCTAGTTGCCGACAATTAGCGCAAACGGTTGGTATCCAAGTACAGAAAGGTTGGGGGATTGGCCGCTTGCAATGTGAGCTTTTTGAGGCTTTAGTGGAGCCTCAATTAAGACAACCAACCTTTATTACTGAATATCCGGCTGAAGTTTCACCATTAGCGCGTTGCAATGATGATAATCCCTTGGTGACGGATCGTTTTGAGCTATTTATTGCAGGCCGTGAAGTCGCTAATGGTTTTTCGGAACTGAATGATCCCGAAGATCAAGCCGCTCGTTTTCGAGCTCAAGCCGCTCAGCACATCAGTGGTGATGCGGAGGCGATGCGCTTTGATGCTGATTACATTACGGCTTTAGAGCATGGTTTACCGCCAACGGCGGGACAGGGCATTGGTATCGATCGGTTAGTGATGTTATTGACTAATAGCCACTCTATTCGTGATGTTATTCTATTTCCCATTCTACGGCCTACAGCCGCGACAGACTGAGGATTAAAGGAATGTCTCAGTTACCTATTCAGGGATTGATCAGTGCTGCAACGATTCAACAGCGAATAGCACAATTGGGTGCGGCATTAACGCTCCATTATCAACAGAGTCCATCACTGTTATTAATCGGTTTATTGCGGGGCTCTTTTATATTTCTTGCCGATCTCTGCCGACAGATTGCACTGCCCCATGAGATCGACTTTATGGTGGTTGCCAGCTACGGCGAGCAGACTAAAAGCAGTGGTAACATCCAATTATTAAAAGATTTAGAATCAGAGGTTGCTGGTAAAGATCTTTTATTGGTTGAGGATATTGTCGATAGTGGTTTCACCTTGAGTCGAATCAGCCAATTATTGCAACAGCGTTCCCCCCGTTCGCTGGCTATCTGCACTCTGTTAGATAAGCCAATCCGAAGAAAAGTAGCCATTGAGGTACAATGGAGTGCTTTTACCATTCCAGACGATTTTGTCGTTGGTTACGGGCTTGATTATGCACAACAATATCGACATTTAGATTTTATCGGAATTGTAAAACCCAATGGCAGCGGCCGCGATATAGAAAATTCTGACATTCACTCGACTGGAAAAACAATTTAAATAAGAGGGTAGTTTGTATCGTTAACGGTAGGTTCATTGGACTTGCTTCGCACCGAGTGAATGGACGAATGCCTTCTGGTGGCTGTAAGCTGCGATCAAAAAGGAGAAAAGATGCTTGCATTACAGTTGCAAAGCCTTAACAAGGTCTATGCTAACGGTGTTGTCGCTCTGCAGGACGTTAATCTGCAAGTCACCCAAGGTGATTTTTTTACGCTGCTAGGCCCAAATGGTGCCGGGAAATCAACAGTGATTGGCATTATTAATTCACTGATCAGCAAAAGTAGCGGCAAAGTTTGTGTCTTTGGGATTGATCAAGATCATGATCGGATGGCGGTTAAACGACAGTTAGGGATAGTTCCTCAAGAGTTTAATTTTCACATCTTTGAAACGGTGGAACAAATTGTCGTCAATCAGGCCGGCTATTATGGACTGCCTTACAGCGAGGCCAGTCAACGTGCCAACGAGATCTTGATGTGCTTACAACTGTGGGACAAACGTCATCAAGCAGCTCGCACCCTTTCTGGAGGTATGAAGCGCCGCCTGATGATTGCTAGGGCACTGATACACCGCCCAAAGATACTGGTCTTGGATGAACCAACAGCAGGAGTCGATATTGAACAGCGACGATTGATGTGGCAATTTTTAAGAGAGCTCAATGCTGATGGTATTACCATCATATTAACCACTCACTATTTGGAAGAAGCTGAGCAGCTCAGTCGACATTTAGCGATTATGCAGCAGGGTCAGATTACAGAACCCTGCACCTTGCAGCAGCTATTATCTCAACTTAACAGTGAAATTTTTGTATTGGATGTAGCCCCCGTATCTCAGCCGATTACTCTAGAGGGCTATCAATATCGCTGGTATAACTCAGTGACCTTAGAGGTAACAGTGGCTCGTTCCCAAGGACTAAATCAACTATTTCAGCAATTGCAGCAGCAGCAAATTCAGGTTAACAGTTTACGTAACCAAAGTAATCGCTTGGAACAGCTACTATTGAAGCGTTTTGAACAGGTAGCGCCTAGGGGGAGCGACGTATGATGGCTTATTGGATAGCTTTTCAGACTATTTTACGCAAGGAAATCATGCGGTTTACTCGAATTTGGATGCAAACTTTAGTACCCGCTTTGGTGAATCAGAGTCTTTATTTTATTATTTTTGGGCGATTTATTGGTTCACAATTGCCGAGCAGTCAAGGCTTTAATTATCTGCAGTTTATTATTCCTGGATTAATGATGATGTCGGTGATTACTAATGCTTACGGCAATGTTTCTGCTTCTTTTTACAGTGCGAAATTTAATCGCTCAATTGAGGAGTTATTGGTAGCTCCGGTACCCAATCCAATTATTATTCTGGGTTATGTCAGCGGTGGCACAGCCCGTGGATTAGTGATTGCGCTGTTAGTTGCTTTACTATCCTGTGTTTTTGAATTTTGGCAGCTACACTCTGGTTGGGTAATATTGGCCACTTTACTATTAACGGCGATGATTGGTTCGCTGGCTGGACTGATTAATGGTATTTATGCCAATAGCTTTGATAATATCAATATTGTCCCGACGTTACTGTTAACACCACTGACCTACTTAGGTGGGATTTTTTACTCGCTATCCCGCTTACCGCCCTTTTGGCAAACCTTGTCACGATTTAACCCTATTGTGTATATGGTCAATGCCGTCCGCTATGGTTTCTTAGGGATTAGCGATATACCGATTAGTCACTGCTTTACCGTACAGATCTTATTGGCCATACTGCTTACCGGCTGGGCATGGCTACTACTAGAACGAGGTAAAGGGTTACGGGACTAATGGCAAACAGCAGCAATCAATACAGAGGCGTCAAGCTAATATTTCCAACCCAATCATCCCATTAATCTACAGTGAAGGATGCCGAAATAAACGGAGCTGTACTGGATTGAATAAGCGATATAAAAACTACTGTCTCAGCCTAATTGGTGTTATTCATGTACTACTCACTTGTCAAGGTCGGCTATTGGCTGCAGTCACTGCGCATCAACAGGTTGTTCAGGTAATAGCGCCCGCCTCTAAAACACCTACTTGGGAGCTGGCTGCGGCAACTGCTTACATTAACCAACAGTTAAAATGGCATGCCTACTTTCCAAAGGAAATCTACGGAACAGATCTATTTTATGCTAATAGTGATGAGGCACGAGCACAAGCTTTAATCAAAGCCCTAACGGGTGAGGGAACTTGGCTTTGGGCCATGCGGGGTGGCTATGGCTCTGCACGTTTAATTCCTTATTTAGAACGATTGCCAAAAGCAGTTAAAGCACAAATAAAATGTGGCCCTAAGAAGACCGTTATCGGCTATAGTGATATTACCGCTCTACAGCTCTATTTGTACCAACAATATGGTTGGCCAGCGTTACAGGCCGCAATGCTGTCAGAGATCGTTAATCAGAAAGTATCACCGCATTCCGTCGCACAATTGACCGAACTTATCACCCAGCAACCCTCATCGAGGACTATCCCGCATCTAACATCAATTAATAGGAAAGCTGATCAACCAATGGCCCGATTAACCGGTATGGTGGTTGGTGGTAATCTAACCTTAGTTGAGTTCAGTTTAGGGACCTGTTGGCAAATTGATGCCAGCAATAACTTTCTCTTCCTTGAAGATATCGGCCTTTCTGCGGTTGATTTGGAACGCCGTTTGGATCATTTGCGGCAGGCTAAAA
This sequence comes from Alychna victa, assembly GCA_018250175.1. Taxonomy (NCBI): domain Eukaryota; kingdom Metazoa; phylum Arthropoda; class Insecta; order Lepidoptera; family Hesperiidae; genus Alychna; species Alychna victa. The sequence goes on from DWNI01000050.1 coordinate 11,171, forward strand.
TAATTGATAAGGCAAAGGCAGTTATTTTTGGGGAGTTTGTTAATACTGCATCAGCCAAGCTATTGACCCAAGTTAAGCAACGCTTTGCCCAGCAGGTTTCTGTGCCAGTATTTAGCATCGCTGGTATTGGGCATAGCTATATCAAAACTCCACTGCCGCTTTATACTCAAGCCAGCTTGCAAGCCTCTGAGCAACAAGCGGGTTACTTCTCACTGACCGTAGCTTCACCCCATCAAGGTGAGTAGTGTCATTGTTCACAGGTATTGTGAAAAATGACTTTAGGATGACGCTCCTGGACTAAATTTAAGTTAACTAAGCTAGGAGCAAGATAAACTAGGCGATTGCCGCCATCGCGTGCTAAATTTTGCTCATAGCGCTGCATTAACTCACGAAGTGGTTGTTCATTCTCAGCAGTTATCCAACGCGCGGTGGTTACTTTTACCGGCTCATAACCGGCTTCGACTTGATATTCATTACGCAAGCGGGTGACAACCACTTCAAACTGTAGCGCTCCAATGGCACCGACAATTAATTCATGGCTGGTCATTGGGCGAAAAACTTGTACAGCCCCCTCTTCGGAGAGCTGTAACAAACCCTTCAATAACTGCTTTTGTTTAAGAGGATCTTGTAAACGGACACGCTGAAATAGCTCCGGGGAAAAATTGGGTATGCCGACAAATTTCAATGATTCTCCTTCAGTAAAAGTATCACCTATACAGATAGTCCCATGGTTATGTAGCCCAATAATATCTCCGGGGTAGGCTTGCTCGACCTGTGTTCGGTCACCTGCCATAAAGGTTAGAGCATCAGCAATGACTAGACTCTTCCCTAAACGGACTTGGGTTAACCGCATACCTTTTTGATAGCGCCCAGAGACCACTCGTAAAAAAGCAATACGATCACGATGTTTGGGATCCATATTCGCTTGGATTTTAAAAACAAACCCAGAAAATTGAGGTTCTTTTGCGCAAACAATTCGAGAGAGTGTTGGCCGGGTTGCCGGTGTCGGCGCATAATTAGCAACATAATCTAATAAATGATTGACTCCGAAATTGCCCAGTGCGGTACCAAAAAACAGTGGCGTCAAGGTTCCTTGCAAAAACAGTGATGGGTCAAAAGGAGGAGTAGCACCTCGCAGTAACTGTAGCTCCTCACGCAACTGCCCGGCAAGATCACAGCCTAAAATTTGATCGACAGCGGGATTCTCTAAGCCTTCGATAACCTGCTCAATTGGAATCTTGTGCCCTTGTCCGGTTCGATAGAGATATATCCGATCCTGGTAAAGGTGATAAATGCCTTTAAATAGTTTGCCACAGCCAATTGGCCAGGTAATAGGGGAGCAAGCAATTGATAATACTTGCTCAATTTCATCTAACAAATACATTGGATCGCGCGCATTGCGATCTAATTTATTAATAAAAGTCAGAATGGGAGTGGCGCGAAGCCGGGCAACCCCCATCAGCTTGATAGTACGGGCTTCCACCCCTTTAGCTGCATCAATCACCATCAAACAGCTATCAACCGCGGTTAGAGTACGATAGGTATCCTCAGAAAAATCCTCATGGCCGGGAGTATCCAACAGATTAAATAGGCAAGCTTGGTAAGGAAACTGCATCACTGAAGTCGTGATGGATATCCCTCGTTGCTTCTCCATTTCCATCCAATCAGATTTAGCGTATTGGTTGGAGCCTCGCCCTTTGACGGTTCCGGCACTCTGCAAAGCATTCCCGAATAATAAAATTTTTTCAGTTAATGTGGTTTTTCCCGCATCAGGATGCGAAATAATGGCAAAGGTCCGTCTTCTCTGTAATTCATGGCAAGCTGCCTTGTCAAACATGGTTAGTCTCTTATTTTATTGGGCACTGGCCAAATCATAGTGGTAGCCCTTTTAGGGTCGTGCCTATATGAGAAGAATCACCTGCCACACATTGGGTAGTTAGATAACACTCTCTTGGTAGATTATTGTAACTAATTACGATGATCTCAGGTATGAGAAAAGGAAAACTTTGCGCACAGTGATTTTAACTTTGATACTAAAAACAACATTAGCATTATGTTATTCATCTGCTATATTTATTATGGTATAAGCAAAAATGTAATAGTAAACTGATATTTACCCTTTTTTTGTAGGAAATCAGTTTTAATTGTTCATTAAAAACAAATAAACAGTATAGGAGCTGTTGCTAAGGTGAAAGCAGTCGAACGTCAAAAAGGCCAACCTAAGGCACTGGATAGGATTGATCGCAACATTCTTAATGAGTTGCAAAGGGACGGTAGGATCTCTAATGTTGAGCTTTCTAAAAGAGTTGGGTTGTCACCAACTCCTTGTTTGGAACGGGTAAGACGGTTAGAGAAACAGGCATATATCCAAGGTTATGTTACCCTGCTCAACCCACAGTTATTAAACGCAGCGCTGCTGGTGTTTGTTAAGATTACTTTAAACCACAGTGTAGAAAATGTATTTGATCAATTTAATCAAGCAGTGCAAAACTTAGAGGAAATTCAGGAATGCCACTTAGTTTCAGGAGATTTCGACTATCTGTTAAAAACTCGAATTTCAGATATGGTCGCCTACCGCAAACTATTGGGGGAGACGTTGCTACGTCTCCCTGGTGTTCACGACTCTCGGACTTATGTGGTAGTGGAGGAGGTAAAGCAAACACAGCGTTTGGTTATTAAAACACGCTAAATGGTTACTGCTTAGGAGATAAAGCGGTTCTAATAAGGCTGTTAATATTCTAATGAGCAGAATTTGATTTCCAAGTACGCCACGGTTCAAGGAAAGAAGCGTTGGTGTGCTTAAAAATGATATTAAATTCGACATTCAGTTATATTATTAAATGCTTATCGAGCAAATTATTAATGGGCGCACATGGCTGCTAAGGATCAGCAAGTGGTTCTTAAAGCCATCACAGTTTCTTTGGGGATGGTCGACCAGTAATCAGTGAAAAGCCTAACCATAATAATCCATCAAAAGCATGATTCCATAACAAACTAGCCCGGAAGCCAGTGGATAGTATGAAATTTTCAATACCTAAAATAACTCCATGGAGAGCAACCATCGATAAAGTAATAAATAGTGTCTGCTGTATCAATGGTAGCAATCGCCACTGGGCGGCACTGCTGGCTACACCATAAGCTAATAAAGACAGTGCCAATGCTCGGGTACCTAGAATGCCATTTAACTGAGCGTCCCAGAGTAAGCCGAGAGTGAATCCAGTGCCAACATTGATCTTATCTGGCATGGCTAAGACCCAATAGATCAATATTAGAGGTACCCAAGCATCACGGACTGTTGCCAATAGCGCAGGCCAGGGGGATACTTGTAGCACTAAAGCCAGTGCTAATGTTAATACAATTCTTAGCATCTCATTGACAGTGGTATTAAAGTTAGCCATTTAATCCGCCGTTCCTTGCCTCAGCGATCGGTATTGGTAGCATCGGAAAAACTCTTCGGCCACAGTAAAAGTACTGAATGAAGCTGATCCATAGCTACCGCTGTTTGTGCTTTAACTCGAAGTTTTGCCTGCTGTGGATCAGCTTTTACCTGGTTGACGGTGGCTACCGGATAGCCCTCTGGAAAATGACCATCTAACCCAGAGGTAACTAACTTATCGCCGGGTTGGATATCGGTTGCTAGGGGTAACAGATCAAGCTGTAGCTGCGATAATTCACCACTACCTCGTGCAATGGTTTGGCGGTGGTTTCGCACGATACGTACAGGAATTGCATGAGAGAGATCGCTAATCGGTAGAACTTGGCAGCTACTATAGTTGACGGCGATTACCTGGCCAACCACGCCTTGGCCATTGATTACCGGTTGTCCTAAATAAACCCCTTCTCTGCTACCTCTATCTAAAACCAGCTGCTGGTTTTGCACATTGAGCTGTGTTACTAATAAATGAGCAACTACCCTCTTTTGTGGCAATTTAGCAGTACTATTTAACAGCTGGTGCAGGCGATGATTTTCATCCTTTAATTGCTTGAGCAGTAGCAATTCACTTTTCTGGAGCAGTAATGTTTGCTGTAAAACCCGGTTTTCAAAATACAGTTGCTGCTGATTTTTACAAAAGTCAGTTATTTCGGTTAACCAGCGCCATGGCTGATTAGCAATATAGTAAAAAGGCGCTGTAGCAGAGGTTAAATAGTAACGGACTAAAGAAAATTTAGCTAAATAGTGATCCATGATCATTAGGCTGCCTGATGCTAGCAGTGCACATAGTAAGCGTAACTGTAAGGTGGTGCGTCTGCTAAACAGTGGTTTCATGCGGACCTAGGTTGAGATATCATCAGACCGATGAGGGATAACATCCTTGGTTACTCCTCACGGAATAGATCATCCCCATACCTATCGATCATATCAAGAGCTTTGCCACCACCCAAGGCAACGCAGGTCAATGGATCCTCAGCAACTGTGACCGGTATTCCAGTCTCTTCACGTAACAGGCTGTCTAAATGGCGTAATAAAGATCCACCACCGGTTAACACCATACCACGTTCTGAAATATCTGAGGCCAACTCCGGAGGGCATTGCTCCAGTGCGGTCATCACCGCGCTCACGATTCCTGCTAATGGTTCCTGCAAAGCCTCTAAGATCTCATTAGAGTTTAAGGTGAAACTTCGGGGCACTCCTTCAGCTAGATTGCGACCACGAACCTCAAGTTCGCGAACGGTATCGCCCGGATAGGCGGAGCCAATTTCATGTTTAATCCGTTCAGCGGTTGCTTCGCCAATGAGTGATCCATAATTGCGGCGCACATAGTTAGTAATTGACTCATCAAAGCGGTCCCCACCAATGCGTACTGATGAAGAATAGACAACACCATTCAGTGAAATGACGGCAACCTCTGTTGTTCCGCCACCAATATCGATCACCATGGAGCCCATGGCTTCAGAGACAGGTAGGTTGGCACCAATGGCAGCAGCCATTGGTTCTTCAATCAAAAAGACTTTTCGCGCACCGGCGCCTTGTGCTGATTCACGGATCGCTCGTCTCTCCACCTGTGTCGCCCCGACAGGGACACAGATCAGCACTCGAGGGCTGGGACGGATAAAACTGTTGCTATGTACCTGTTTAATGAAGTATTGCAACATCTTTTCCGTCACGAAGAAATCAGCGATCACTCCATCTTTCATCGGGCGGATCGCCGAAATATTACCCGGAGTACGCCCGAGCATCTGTTTAGCTTCATACCCTACGGCGGCAATACTTTTGCCAGCGCCTGAGTGGTCCTGTCGAATAGCTACCACGGAAGGCTCATTCAGTACAATACCCTGACCTTTAACATAAATCAGGGTATTTGCTGTCCCTAAATCTATCGACAAATCGTTGGAAAATAAACCGCGAATTTTTCTAAACATAATTTACAGTGCATCCTGATGGATTCAATGCTAAAAATCAGCAAATTATTAATATGATGTCGCTATGTAACATGGCCTAAATCGCTGCTACTGATAACGATTTTACACTTATTTGAGCTTCAAAAAAGCAGTTAGGATTGTGGAATCTTAACTCAATACTGGATTTTATGCGATTTATCCCACAATAATAGTCAAAAGATGAAAATAACATTATAGTGTTTTATTTGATTTTCGTCCGGTTTAATTGTTTATGAGGTTGTTTCCATGAATCAGCCATGGCGCATACTCTTGTTGAATGGGCCCAACCTTAATTTGCTAGGTTGGCGCAACCCACAACAGTATGGTACTGTTAGTCTAGCAGATTTGGTAACGCGATTGCAGCAGCAGGCTAATGACTTAGGGGTAATACTGCAGCATCAGCAGTATAATGCCGAACATCAGTTAGTAGAAGCAGTGCAGCATGCGTACGATCAAGTTGACTTTCTTCTTGTCAATGCAGCTGCCTTTACGCATACCAGTATCGCTCTGCGAGATGTTCTCGAAGCAGTAAAACTGCCATTTGTTGAAATTCACCTGTCTAATATTTATGCGCGAGAGGCCTTTCGGCGTCACTCTTATCTTGCAGAGTTGGCGGTGGGGACGATCAGCGGTTTAGGGGCTGACGGCTACCAGTATGCCTTACAGGCAGCCTGGAGCTATTTACAGCGTTATTCGCTTGCAAAAGGTACTCCTTGATGGATATTGAAAAAATCAGGCAACTAATAGAATTAGTTCAGCAGTCTGGCATTGATGAATTAGAGATCAGTGAAGGAGATGAGTCAGTTTGTATTCGTCGCAATACACCGGTAGCGGCTACTATTTCTCCGGCAATCACGGCAACTTCGATGGTACCAGCATCGATTACAGCTCCTACAATACCAACTTCTGATATTGGCAAGCTAGCTAACGATATCAAAGGTTATCAGGTACGTTCACCGATGGTAGGAATATTCTATCGTCAGCCCAGCCCTAACGATAAGCCGTTTGTTAAAATAGGGCAGAAAGTAAAGGTTGGTGATCCACTGTGTATTGTTGAAGCGATGAAAATGATGAATAGAATTGAAGCTGATCAAGCTGGTGTAGTAACCGCAATCTATATTGAGGATGGTTGTCCAGTAGAAT
>DWNI01000051.1:0-17426 GCA_018250175.1 Alychna victa
GGTTGAGCTGCCGGGAGCAGCGAAAGAGAGCGATCGTCGGGAACGAATCGCGAACGACCCCGAATGTTTGGGTGATAGCCGGTGGGTTTATCGCTTCAGCGGCGATGAGCTTGCCGGGCGCCGGGGCTGTCAGGGGGATGGCGTTATCCCCCTGACACGTTCACCGTTTACGGTTGTAGCATAGATAACTGACATTGCGGTGAGCGGAAAAACTGCAGGCTAATATATTCCCACTCGGAACATCCCAAAAAACACATCTAGCGCCACGCGACAACGCTCACAGAACGGCATATGATTATCGGCTCCTTTAACGCCCTGTGGAGACCGTATGACGTTACGTATTGAAGTCATCAAAGATAAAATCCTGTCTGATAACTACTTCATCCTGCGCAATATTACCTATGACCTGTCTCGCAACGGGGCCGAAAGCGTGCGCCATAAACGCGAGGTCTATGACCGGGGCAACGGTGCGACCATTCTGCTTTATAACCGTGATAAAAAAACCGTAGTGCTGACGCGCCAGTTCCGCGTGGCGACCTGGGTTAACGGCAATGAAGATGGCATGCTGATAGAAGCCTGCGCCGGGCTGCTGGATGCCGACGAGCCGGAAGTCTGCGCCCGTAAAGAGGCGATGGAGGAAACTGGCTTTCAGGTTGGCGAGGTCGACAAAGTCTTTGAGCTGTATATGTCCCCCGGCGGCGTGACCGAAATCGTCTATTTCTATCTGGCCGAGTACAGCGATGCGCAGCGAGAAGGCACCGGCGGTGGCGTGGAAGATGAGGATATCGACGTGCTGGAAATCCCCTTTAGCCAGGCGGTGGCGATGGTAGATAACGGTGAAATTCGCGACGGTAAGACGGTTATACTGCTCCAGCAGCTGCAGTTGCGCAATGTGATGGAATAAAGTGCCATAAAATCAGTTTATTGTGATTTTTAATATTGCGATAAATCTATCCGACAAATCCGATTGAGCGGGCTGTCTCGCGAGCCGAAGATACGTGGCACCATCGTACGTTTTTCACGCTTCGTTTTTTAGGGCCAGCCTTCAATGTTTTATCGGATATTCCCGTTGCTTATGCTTGCGCTGCTGGTGGCGAATGCTGCGTTTGCGGCTCCGGCACAAAAGCAGTTTTCCGACTGGCAGGTGACCTGCAATAACCAGAACTTTTGCAGCGCTCGCAATACCGGGCTGCATCAGGGACTGGTGATGACGCTTTCTCGCGGCGCGGGGGCGCGCAATGACGTTAATCTACGCATTGATCTCGGCAATCTGGATAGCGTGGACGTGAGAGTCCCGCCCGTTGAGCCGCGCTTGAGGCTGGACGGAGAGCCCATCGCGCTCCAGCAAAATGAATGGAAAGTCTCTCCTCACCACCTGATGACCAACAGCGTAGAAGCCATTAACGGCCTGCTAAACGCCATCGGTAACGGCGATAACATTACGCTTGCTGACGGCAACGGAGTGATTTCCCTTAGCGGGCTGAAGGCGACGCTGCTGTTTATCGACAGTCAGCAAAAACGCGTTGGCAGCGAAACCGCGTGGATCAAGAAAGGTGACGGGCCACCGCTTAGCGTTCCTCCTGCCCCGCCGCTAAAAGAAGTCGCCACATCAGCAGCCTCGCCCACGGCGCTCTCACACGACGAGCTTAACGATCTGCTGGATTACGGCACATGGCGGATGAATAACAGCCAGTGTTCTCTCGATCCTCTGCGCCGAGAAGTGCGCGTTTTCCCTCTGACCGACGACAAAGCGCTGATGCTGACCAGCTGCGAGGCGGGAGCCTATAACGTGGTGTACCTGGCCTGGGTAGTCTCCCGGCAAAAGCCGTTTGTGGCCAGGGCAATTCGCCTGAGATTGCCTTTTATGCCGGACAGCGGCGGCACCGATCTGGAGCTGATGAACGCGGGATTTGATGAGCACGGCAAAGAATTAACGACTTTGGCGAAAGGGCGCGGGCTTGGGGACTGCGGCGTGGCGACGCGCTGGCGCTTTGACGGGCAGCGTTTTCGACTGGTTCGCTATGCCGAAGAGCCCGCCTGCGACGGCTGGCATAAGGCGGGCGGGTGGCCCACGCTGTGGGTCACCAAATAGGCTGAGCTGATGGATGTCAAAATCCCTCTCCCCGAAAGGAGAGGGGGCAGGATGGGGCTATTTTTTAGCCAGCGATTTTTTCGCCGCTGCCACGATATTCTCTACCGTAAAGCCAAAGAACGGGAACAGCTTCCCGGCAGGGGCGGACTCACCGAAGGTTGTCATGCCGACAATGCCGCCCTTAAGGCCGACATATTTGTACCAGTAATCGGCAATACCGGCCTCAACCGCCACGCGGGTCCGCACTTCATAAGGCAGGACGGACTCCTGATATGCCTCATCCTGGGCGTCGAAAACGTCGGTGGACGGAATAGAGACCACGCGAACCTTATGCCCTTCTTTACTCAGTACCGCAGCCGCCTCGACGGTTATCTCTACTTCCGAACCGGTAGCAATCAGGATAATGTCCGGCTTGCCGTCGCTGTCCTTCAGAATGTAGCCGCCGCGGCTGATGGCTTTCAACTGCTCGGGTGAACGATCCATCTGGGCAAGATTCTGACGTGAAAGGATTAGCGCAGTCGGCCCGGTCTGGCGCTCAAGCGCGGTTTTCCAGGCTACGGCAGCCTCAACCTGGTCACACGGGCGCCAGGTGCTGAAGTTTGGCGTCAGGCGCAGGCTTGCAAGCTGCTCAACGGCCTGGTGAGTTGGGCCATCTTCCCCAAGGCCGATGGAATCATGGGTATAAACCATTATCTGTCGTGCCTTCATCAGCGCCGCCATACGCGCTGCGTTACGGGCGTATTCCACAAACATCAGGAAGGTGGCGGTGTAGGGGATAAAGCCGCCGTGCAGCGCAATGCCGTTGGCGATGGCGGTCATGCCGAATTCGCGGACGCCGTAGTGGATATAGTTCCCGGCGGTATCTTCCTTAATCGACTTCGAGCCTTTCCAGATGGTCAGGTTGCTTGGCGCCAGGTCAGCCGAACCGCCGAGCAGTTCCGGTAGCGACGGGCCGAAGGCGTTGAGCGCGTTTTGCGAAGCCTTACGGGTCGCAATCTTATCCGGGTTCGCCTGCAGCTGTTCGATGTACTGCTGGGCGGTTTTCTGCCAGTTATCCGGCAGTTTGCCCTCGGTACGGCGCTTAAATTCGGCGCTCAGGGTTGGGTGGGCTTTGGCGTAGGCGGAGAATTTCTCTTTCCAGGTGGCTTCAGCCTTTTCGCCAGCCTCTTTGGCATTCCAGGCATGATAAACGTCTTTAGGTATTTCAAACGGTGGGTATTTCCAGCCAAGCTGCTTACGCGCCAGGGCGACTTCCTCTTCACCGAGCGGTGCGCCGTGAGCTTCTTCCTTACCCGCTTTGTTTGGCGAGCCAAAACCAATCACGGTGCGGCAGATTATCAGCGAAGGTTTGTCCTTCACGCTCTGCGCTTCTTTGATGGCTTTTTTCAGCGCTTCCGGGTCGTGTCCGTCTATCTCATGGATGACGTGCCAGTGATAGGCCTCGAAGCGTTTTGCGGTGTCGTCGGTAAACCAGCCGTCGGTTTCCCCGTCGATGGAAATACCGTTGTGGTCATAGAAGCCAATCAGCTTGCCCAGGCCCAGCGTACCGGCCAGGGAAGAGACTTCGTGGGAAATCCCCTCCATCAGGCAGCCGTCGCCCATAAATACGTAGGTGTAGTGGTCAACGATGTCATGGCCGGGTTGGTTAAACTGCGCGGCCAGCGTGCGCTCGGCGATAGCCATCCCCACGGCGTTGGCTAACCCCTGGCCCAGCGGGCCGGTGGTGGTTTCCACGCCGGGGGTATAGCCGACTTCCGGGTGGCCCGGCGTTTTGGAGTGAAGCTGGCGGAAGTTTTTCAACTCCTCCAGCGGCAGGTCATAGCCGCTCAGGTGCAGCAGGCTGTAAAGCAGCATCGACGCATGGCCGTTCGACAGCACAAAGCGGTCGCGGTTGGCCCAGTGCGGGTTAGACGGATTGTGGCTGAGGAAATCATTCCACAGCACTTCAGCGATGTCGGCCATGCCCATCGGCGCACCCGGGTGGCCGGAATTGGCTTTCTGGACCGCATCCATACTGAGGGCGCGAATGGCGTTGGCAAGCTCTTTACGTGATGACATGTTTTCACTCCAGGTCTTGTTAAAGTTTGGCGGCGAGCAGGTCTTCCAGTTTTCGCTGGTCAATGGCGAACAGGCGGATCCCTTCAGCAAGTTTTTCGACGGCCATCGCGTCCTGGTTATGCTCCCAGCGGAATTCAGCTTCGCTCATTGGCGCCGGGCGGCGGAAGCCCTGTGAGAATGGGATCAGCTTACGGACAACCTCTTCTTCGCTGTCCTGCAGCTGCTGCAGCAGGTTTGGCGCGATGGTCAGTCTGTCGCAGCCAGCCAGCGCGAGAATTTGCTCGGTGCGGCGGAAACTGGCGCCCATGACGATGGTTTCATAGTTATGTTGCTTGAAGTAGTCGTAGATATTGCGTACGGATTTCACGCCCGGATCCTCTTCTACGACATAAGGATCCATCGGCTTGCGCGCCTGGTACCAGTCGTAAATGCGGCCCACAAACGGTGAAATAAGGAAGACGCCAGCCTCTGCGCAGGCGCGAGCCTGAGCAAATGAGAACAGCAGCGTCAGGTTGCAGTTGATACCTTCTTTTTGCAGCGCTTCCGCCGCGCGGATCCCTTCCCAGGTTGAGGCCAGCTTAATAAGAATGCGGGATTTATCGATCCCTTGCTCGGCGTACAGCTCCACCAGGCGACGGGCCTTGCTGATGCTCTTTTCTTTGTCATAGGACAGACGAGCATCCACTTCGGTGGAAACGCGCCCCGGAATGCTTTTCAGAATTTCCGCACCGACATTCACCGCCAGTTTGTCGCTGGCTTGCGCCACAATCTGCTCTCTGCTGCCGCCACGCTGCTTGCCATAGGCCAGCGCATCGTCAATAAGCGGCTGATATTGTTCAAGTCCTGCGGCTTTTAACAACAGTGAAGGGTTGGTGGTGGCATCTTCAGGCTGGTAGTGGCGAATAGAGTCGATATCACCGCTATCGGCAACCACGGTGGTGTACTGCTTAATGCTGTCTAACTGATTCATTACTATCTCCTTGAAAAGCAACGTCTTACCTGAGCGTTCCGTGTCGCTCGCCGTGAAAATTCATTCTTTGCATAACCCAAAAGCATAGCAGATGGGCGGCGATGACGGGGCGGCTGCTAACATCGGTTCTATAGTTAGCTAACAATAATTACGCCTAATCTTAATAGTATGGCTACCTTCAAAGTTTGCGAAACGTGCCCGCGTGATACTACGTGGCTAACGAAACAATAAAGAAGACCCAAAAAGGAACGATGCAATGGATGAACAACTGAAGCAAAGTGCCCTCGATTTCCATGAATTTCCTGTACCGGGGAAAATCCAGGTTTCTCCGACCAAGCCGCTGGCAACCCAGCGTGACCTGGCGCTGGCGTACTCGCCGGGCGTAGCGGCACCTTGCCTTGAAATCGAAAAGGACCCGCTGGCAGCCTACAAATACACCGCGCGCGGCAACCTCGTTGGCGTCGTCTCGAACGGCACCGCGGTGCTGGGGCTGGGCAATATCGGCGCGCTGGCGGGCAAGCCGGTGATGGAAGGGAAGGGCGTGTTGTTTAAAAAATTCGCCGGTATTGACGTCTTCGATATCGAAATTGATGAGATGGACCCTGACAAGCTTATCGACGTGGTTGCCGCGCTGGAGCCCACGTTTGGCGGCATTAACCTCGAAGATATCAAAGCGCCCGAGTGCTTCTACATTGAGCAGAAGCTGCGTGAGCGGATGAACATTCCGGTCTTCCACGACGATCAGCACGGCACCGCCATCATTTGTACCGCTGCGGTGCTTAACGGCCTGCGCGTAGTGGAAAAGAACATTTCCGACGTGCGGCTGGTGGTGTCCGGCGCGGGAGCTTCGGCCATCGCCTGTATGAACCTGCTGGTGGCGCTGGGCATGCAGAAACACAACATTGTGGTCTGCGACTCGAAGGGCGTTATCTATAAAGGCCGCGAAGAGCACCTGGTGGAAACCAAGGCCGCCTATGCCGTGGAAGACAGCGGCAAGCGGACGCTGGACGACGTGATTGACGGCGCGGACATTTTCCTTGGCTGCTCCGGCCCGAAAGTGCTGACCCAGGAGATGGTGAAGAAAATGGGCAAAGCGCCGCTGATTCTGGCGCTGGCTAACCCTGAACCTGAGATCCTGCCGCCGCTGGCAAAAGAAGTGCGTCCTGAAGCCATTATCTGCACCGGCCGTTCGGATTATCCGAACCAGGTGAACAACGTGCTGTGCTTCCCGTTCATCTTCCGCGGTGCGCTGGACGTGGGTGCGACGGCGATTAACGAAGAGATGAAGCTGGCCGCCGTTCATGCGATTGCTGAACTGGCTCACGCCGAGCAGAGCGACGTTGTGGCCTCCGCCTACGGCGAGCAGGAGCTGACGTTTGGCCCGGAATACATCATTCCTAAGCCGTTTGACCCGCGTCTTATCGTTAAAATTGCCCCTGCGGTGGCGAAGGCGGCGATGGACTCCGGCGTGGCTACGCGTCCGATTAAGGATTTTAATGCCTACAGCGAGAAGCTGGAGGAGTTTGTCTACAAAACAAACCTGTTTATGAAGCCTATTTTCTCCCAGGCGCGCAAAGAGCCGAAGCGCGTGGTGCTGAGTGAAGGGGAAGAAGCCCGCGTGCTGCACGCAACGCAGGAACTCATCACCTTAGGGCTGGCGAAACCTATCCTGATTGGTCGCCCAAGCGTCATCGAAATGCGCATCAAAAAGCTCGGCCTGCAAATTCAGCCGGGCAAAGATTTTGAGATCGTCAACAACGAATCCGATCCGCGCTTTAAAGAGTACTGGCATGAGTACTACAACATCATGAAGCGCCGGGGGATCACCCAGGAGCAGGCGCAGCGCGCGGTGATCAGCAACACCACGGTGATCGGGGCGATCATGGTGCATCGCGGCGAGGCGGACGCCTTGATTTGCGGGACTATCGGTGAGTATCACGAGCACTTTGACGTGGTGGAGAAGCTGTTTGGCTACCGCGAAGGCGTGAAGGCGGCTGGGGCAATGAACGCTCTGCTGCTGCCGAGCGGCAACACCTTTATCGCCGATACCTACGTGAACGATGACCCAACGCCGGAAGAGCTGACGGAAATTACCCTGCTGGCGGCGGAAACCGTACGCCGCTTCGGCATCGAGCCGAAAGTTGCGCTGCTGTCCCACTCCAACTACGGCTCATCCAACAGCAAAGCGGCCTGCAAAATGCGCAAAACGCTGGAGCTGGTACGCGAACGTGCGCCGGAGCTGGAAATTGACGGTGAGATGCACGGTGACGCGGCGCTGGTCGAAAGTATTCGTCATGAGCGCATGCCGGACAGCCCGCTGAAGGGTTCGGCCAATATTCTGATCATGCCGAACGTTGAGGCCGCGCGTATTAGCTACAACCTGCTGCGTGTTTCAAGCTCTGAAGGGGTGACCGTTGGGCCGGTACTGATGGGGGTGGCTAAGCCTGTTCACGTGCTGACGCCGATTGCCTCGGTGCGCCGCATCGTGAATATGGTGGCGCTGGCGGTTGTTGAAGCGCAAACCGCGCCGCTGTGATTGCGCTTCCGCTCACCCCGGCAACAGGGTGAAGCGAGCACTAATGATCCCCTCTCCTTTCGCGGGAGAGGGTTAGGGTAAAAATACTACACCCACTCCTTCACCGGCAGGAAATCACGATACAGGGCAGCCTCCGGGCTGCCTTCTTCTGGCTGGTAGTCATACTCCCAGCGCACCAGCGGCGGCATCGACATTAAAATCGACTCGGTTCGTCCGCCGGTTTGCAGACCAAACAGCGTGCCGCGATCCCACACCAGGTTAAATTCTACATAGCGCCCGCGGCGATAAAGCTGGAAGTCGCGCTCGCGCTCGCCAAACGGCGTCTCTTTGCGGCGTTCAACAATCGGCAAATAAGCGTCCAGATAGCCTCGCCCAACGGCCTGAATAAAGCGGAAGCCATAGTTGAAGTCCGGCTTATTCAAATCGTCGAAGAACAGCCCGCCGATGCCGCGCTGCTCGTTGCGGTGTTTGATAAAGAAGTAGTCATCGCACCACTTTTTATAGCGTGGGAAAACGTCTTCACCAAACGGCTGGCACAGGTCACGCGCCGTGCGATGCCAGTGCACTGCATCTTCTTCAAAGCCGTAGTATGGCGTTAAGTCAAAGCCGCCGCCGAACCACCATACGGGCTCAGAGCCTGGTTTTTCAGCAATAAAGAAGCGCACGTTGGCGTGGCTGGTTGGCACATAAGGGTTGTTCGGGTGTACCACCAAAGAAACGCCCATGGCCTGGAAGCTTCTTCCCGCCAGCTCCGGGCGATGGGCCGTTGCCGAGGCCGGCATGGCGTCACCGTGAACATGAGAAAAGTTAACGCCAGCCTGCTCAAACACCGCGCCACCGCGCAGAACACGGCTTCGCCCGCCGCCGCCGCCTTCTCGCTGCCAGCTATCTTCCTGGAAGGTGGAGCCATCGAGGGAGGAAAGCTGCTGGCAAATGGAATCCTGCAGGGAAAGCAGGAACTGTTTTACGGCGTGGATATCGGGCTCAGTCATAAAAATTAACGCTTCTTACCGTGGACTTTATGGTTATCAAACCAGTTGAAATAGCTCATCACGCCGGAGGCGATAGCGGTGGCAATTTTCTGGCGGAAGGCCGTGGTGCCGAGCAGCTTTTCCTCGCCCGGGTTGGTGATAAACGAGGTTTCAACCAGCACCGAAGGAATTGACGGGGACTTCAGCACCACAAAGGCGGCCTGCTCCGTGTTGCGGCTGTGTAGCTTATGCACCGGCTTAATTTGCTTGAGAATGTGCGAGCCGAGCGTTAGGCTGTTTTTGATAGTGTCGGTCTGAACCAGGTCAAACAGAACCTGCTGCAGGTAGTGATCTTTGTCTTTTACTTTGCTGCCCGCCACGTCATCCGCGGCGTTCTCTCTGTCGGACAGATATTTTGCCATGGCGCTACTTGCGCCCCGGTTAGATAAGGCAAAAACGGATGCGCCCGCGGCGGTTGGGCTGGTGAAGCCATCCGCGTGGATAGACATAAACAGGTCAGCACCGTGCTTGTGGGCGATTTCTACCCGGTCGTACAGCGGAATAAATTCGTCCGTTGTGCGGGTCAGCCTGGCGTCTATCCCGTTGCTGCGCAGAATGCTGCGTACGTTCTTGGCGATCGCCAATACCACGTGTTTTTCTTTCGATCCGCCGTGGCCGATAGCCCCGGTGTCGATACCGCCGTGGCCCGGGTCGAGCATGACAATGCGCTTCGCCCCGGATTTTTTAGCCACTTTGCTGTGGGAATTGGTGGTTTTCAGCGATTTGGCGTCTTCCTTTGCCAGCGCTTTGTTCATGCCGGTTAGCGTTAGCGCCGCTAAACCCGTGAGCAGGACCTGGCGGCGCGTCGTAAGTTGCGTTAGCGATTTAATTTTGCTCATGCGGATGAATTATTTATCTTATGAAGTCCAGATGGGAAGTTATAACGTATCGGCACCAGGCAAACGACACTCTGGCGTCAGAAATGTATATCCATTCGTTTCATTTCGTGACAAGCCAGAGAGTATGCCATTTTTTTATGGATTTTGCGGCAGTTATTGGCTTAGCGGATGGTTGTCGCCATAATCAACCTTTTACGGCTTAAAGGGGTTAATACCATGGAAATTCGCGTTTTTCGCCAGGAAGATTTCGAAGAGGTCATCACCCTTTGGGAGCGCTGCGATTTACTGCGCCCGTGGAATGACCCGGAAATGGATATTGAGCGCAAGCTGCACCATGACGCGGATCTTTTTCTGGTCGCGGAAGTGGGCGGCGAAATCGTTGGCTCGCTGATGGGCGGCTATGACGGCCACCGTGGTTCCGCTTATTACCTCGGGGTGCATCCGGAGTTTCGGGGGCGGGGCATTGCCAACGCGCTGCTGAACCGGCTGGAAAAGAAGCTGATAGCCCGTGGCTGCCCCAAAATACACATCATGGTGCGTGAAGAAAACGATCTGGTTATCGGCCTCTATGAAAAGCTCGATTATGAGCACCAGGACACCATTTTGCTCGGCAAACGGCTGATTGAAGATCAGGAATATTAATTTTCAGATGTGTTTATGCCATGTATCCGCCTGCTGATTACGACTCGCAGGGCAACCTAAAAGCACCGCTGCTGTTCTGGGCGGTGTTGTTGTTACAGGCCCGCACCTGGGTTTTGCTGGTGCTTGCCGGGGCTTCCAGACAGCAGGGCGATGCGCTGCTGGGCCTGTTTTATCCCGATCGCGATAACTTCTGGCTGGGGCTGCTTCCCGGCATTCCTGCCGCGCTGGCCTTTGTGCTCAGCGGGCGGCGTCACCTGTGGCCGCGATTCTGGCAAGCCTTCCGCTGGCTGCTGGTCGCCGCTCAGGCTGGGCTGCTGGTGTGGCAGCTTACTTTACTGGCCGGTGATGAAACGCTGACCGGCACCACGATTGTTTTGCTGATTGTCGATCTTTTTGCGCTCTGGTGGCTGGTAGCTAACCGCCGCCTGCGGGATTACTTTGCCCTGAAAAACGACTAAAGCGGCACTTTTTACCTTCCCCGGACTCAAAAGGCCGTTACCATTTTTTGAAAAGGAATCACCAATGAAATTTCTGCGCCTGATATTGTTAGGCCTGCCGCTGGTTCTGAGCGGCTGCTCCACGCTGTCTTCCGTTAACTGGTCTTCCGCTTATCCGTGGAACTGGTTTGGTTCTTCTGTTGAGGTAAGCGAGCAGGGCGTGGGTACATTGACCTCTGCCACGGCGATGGATGAGAAGGCCGTGAGCGAGGGATTAAACGATAACTACCGCCTGCGCAGCGGCATGAAAACCGAAAACGGCACCATCGTGCGTTACTTCGAGGCGATGAAAGACAAAGACGTCAAGCTGGTGGTGAACGGCGAAAAAGGCAACGTCAGCCGCGTTGATGTGATGGATGACGACATTAAAACCGCCAGCGGCGTAAAAATCGGCACGCCTTTCAGCGACCTTTATGACAAAGCGTTCGGGGTTTGTGAAAAAGGCAGCGGAGATGATGCGGAAGGGGTTATCTGCAAGGCGCCTAACAGCCAGCACATCAGCTACCTGTTTAAAGGCGAGTGGCACGGGCCGGAAGGGTTAATGCCGTCGGACGATACGCTGAAGAAATGGACGCTTAACAAAATTATCTGGCGTCGATAAAATCTGCGGCAGGTTTGCGCCGCCGCAAGTCGGCGTTAATGAATCAGGTTAAAATAGCCCGATAAATGCCACCTTTGGTGGCATGTTTTTTTTTCAGGAGGAATCATGTCTCGGGTTCAAAGCGGCATTCTGCCGGAACATTGTCGTGCCGCCGTTTGGCTGGAAGCCTCTGTCCAGGGCGACTTCAGCGCGCTGAGCGCAGGGTGCAAAACCTTTATTGATGCGTTGAACGCTTTCCAGGAAAAATTCCCTGACGCCATGCTCGGGGCAACCATCGGCTTCGGGCACGATCTGTGGCGCGACCTCAGCAAAGGCGAAGGTGCGGCAGAGCTGAAAAGCTTTACGCCATTAGGCAAAGGCCTGGCGCCAGCAACCCAGCACGATGTGATGATCCACATTCTTTCTCTGCGCCATGACGTGAACTTCTCTGTGGCTCAGGCCGCGCTGGCCGCGTTCGGCGATGCGCTGAAAATTGAAGAAGAGATTCACGGCTTCCGCTGGGTGGAAGAGCGCGATCTGAGCGGTTTTATTGACGGTACCGAAAACCCGCAGGGTGAAGAAAATCGCCGCCTGGTTGCGGTTATCAACGAAGGCGTGGATGCCGGTGGCAGCTATGTGCTGGTGCAGCGTTGGGAACACAACCTCAAGCAGTTTAACCGCCTGAGCGTCCACGAGCAGGAGATGATCTTCGGTCGTACTAAGCAGGAAAATGAAGAGATCGACGGCGACGCGCGTCCGGCCACTTCTCACCTGAGCCGCGTCGACCTGAAAGAAGACGGTAAAGGTTTGAAGATTGTGCGCCAGAGCCTGCCTTACGGCACAGCCAGCGGCGTTCATGGCCTCTATTTCATCGCCTATTGCGCACGTCTGCATAATATTGAACAGCAGCTGCTGAGCATGTTTGGCGACACCGACGGCAAGCGTGACGGTATGCTGCGCTTCACGAAGCCGGTCACCGGCGGCTACTACTTTGCCCCTTCGCTCGATAAATTACTGAGCCTGTAATCCCTTCCGGCGTAGCGTTTGCTACGCCGCTTTCTTATACCCCTTTCTTCTTGTAAATCGCCAAACGGTATATAAAAGCGTTATAGCTTTGTCACCCGTTATAAATACACTGACTGTCATGACATTTATGGCATTCATCACATTTATAAGGGCGAAGCATGGCAATCAGGTCAGTCAAAAAAGTATGGAACGCGCTCGCTGTCTCTTTGCTGTTGGCAGGCTCTGCCCATGCAACAGAGCTGCTGAATAGCTCTTATGATGTGTCACGCGAGCTGTTTGCCGCCCTGAACCCGCCGTTTGAGAAACAGTGGGCGCAGGACAATAACGGTGACAAGCTGACGATAAAACAATCTCATGCCGGGTCATCAAAGCAGGCGCTGGCGATTTTGCAGGGCTTAAAAGCCGACGTTGTAACTTATAACCAGGTGACCGATGTGCAGATCCTGCACGATAAAGGCAACCTGATCCCGGCAGACTGGCAGAGCCGTCTGGGGAACAACAGTTCGCCTTTCTATTCCACCATGGCTTTCCTGGTGCGTAAGGGTAACCCGAAGAATATCCACGACTGGAGCGACCTGGTACGCCCGGACGTAAAGCTGATTTTCCCGAACCCAAAAACCTCCGGTAACGCCCGTTACACCTATCTGGCGGCATGGGGGGCAGCAGACAAAGCTGACGGCGGCGACAAAGCCAAAACCGAGCAGTTCATGACGCAATTCCTGAAAAACGTCGAAGTGTTCGATACCGGCGGCCGCGGTGCAACAACGTCCTTCGTCGAACGTGGGTTGGGTGACGTACTTATCTCTTTCGAGTCAGAAGTGAATAACATTCGTAACCAGTACGCCAAAGACGGTTATGAAGTGGTGGTGCCGAAGGTCAACATCCTGGCCGAGTTCCCGGTTGCCTGGGTGGACAAGAACGTGAAGGCCAACGGCACGGAGAAGGCGGCAAAAGCCTACCTGAACTATCTCTATAGCCCTCAGGCGCAGACTATCATCACCGACTACTACTACCGCGTGAATAACCCACAGGTGATGGACAAGCTGAAAGATAAATTCCCGCAGACCGAGTTGTTCCGCGTTGAAGATGCGTTTGGCGGCTGGCCTGACGTAATGAAAACCCACTTTGCGACCGGCGGCGAGCTGGACAAGCTGTTGGCTGCGGGGCGTAGTTGATGTTTGCCAGTCGCTCAAAACGCGTACTGCCGGGGTTTACGCTTAGCCTCGGCACCAGCCTGCTGTTTGTTTGCCTGATCCTGCTGCTGCCGCTGAGTGCGCTGGTAATGCAGCTTGCCCAGATGTCGCTTTCCCAGTACTGGGAGGTGATTACTAATCCGCAGGTGGTTGCGGCCTATAAGGTCACGCTGCTTTCTGCCGCGCTGGCCTCGGTGTTCAACGGCGCGTTTGGTTTATTAATGGCGTGGATCCTGACCCGCTATCAGTTTCCGGGCCGCAGCCTGCTTGATGCGCTGATGGATTTGCCTTTTGCGCTGCCGACGGCGGTTGCGGGTTTAACACTGGCAGGGCTGTTCTCCGTTAACGGCTGGTACGGCGAGTGGCTGGCGCAGTTTGGTATCAAAGTGACCTATACGTGGCTGGGGATTGCCGTCGCGATGGCATTTACCAGTATTCCGTTTGTCGTGCGCACCGTTCAGCCCGTACTGGAAGAGCTGGGGCCAGAATACGAAGAGGCCGCTGAAACGCTGGGGGCGACTCGCTGGCAGAGCTTCCGCCGCGTGGTGCTGCCGGAACTGTCTCCGGCGCTGATGGCGGGCGTTGCGCTCTCTTTCACCCGCAGCCTGGGAGAATTCGGCGCGGTTATCTTTATCGCCGGGAACATCGCCTGGAAGACCGAAGTGACCTCGCTGATGATCTTCGTGCGCCTGCAGGAGTTTGATTACCCGGCGGCCAGCGCGATTGCGTCCGTTATTCTGGCGGCATCGCTGCTGCTGCTGTTCACCATTAATACGTTGCAGAGTCGCTTTGGTCGACGCGTGGTAGGTCACTGATGACGGACGTCACCGCTTTGAAACGCTATAACCGCTCCCGTATTAACTGGGGGAAATGGGCGCTTATCGCCATCGGCGTGCTGGTCTCATTCCTGATTCTGGTGGTGCCGGTCGCTTCTATCTTTGTGGAGGCCTTTTCCAAAGGGCTGATGCCTGCGCTGCAAAATATCGCCAACCCGGACATGCTGCATGCCATCTGGCTGACGGTGATGATTGCGCTGATTACCGTGCCGGTAAACCTGGTGTTCGGCACGCTGCTTGCCTGGCTGGTGACGCGCTTTAACTTTCCTGGCCGCCAGCTGCTGCTGACGCTGTTGGATATTCCTTTTGCCGTTTCTCCGGTCGTTGCGGGCCTGGTTTACCTGCTGTTTTATGGCTCCAACGGCCCGCTGGCAGGCTTCCTTGATGCCCATAACCTGCAGATTATGTTTGCCTGGCCGGGGATGGTGTTGGTGACTATCTTCGTCACCTGCCCGTTTGTGGTTCGTGAGCTGGTGCCGGTGATGCTGAGCCAGGGCAGCCAGGAAGATGAAGCCGCGATTTTGCTGGGTGCTTCAGGCTGGCAGATGTTCCGCCGCGTGACGCTGCCCAATATCCGCTGGGCGCTGCTTTATGGCGTAGTGCTGACCAACGCCCGCGCTATCGGCGAGTTTGGCGCGGTGTCGGTAGTCTCCGGCTCCATTCGCGGCGAAACCTTCTCGCTGCCGTTACAGATTGAATTGCTGCAGCAGGACTACAACACCGTCGGCTCGTTTACCGCCGCCGCGCTGTTAACCCTGATGGCGGTTTTGACCTTGTTCTTAAAGAGTGCTGTGCAGTGGCGCCTGAATAATCAGGAAAAACGCCTGAAGCAGGAGGAAAATCATGAGCATTGATATTGCCAATATTAAGAAGTCTTTTGGACGCACCCAGGTGCTGAACGATATCTCGCTGGATATCCCTTCTGGTCAGATGGTGGCGCTGTTGGGGCCATCCGGCTCAGGTAAAACCACGTTGTTGCGTATTATTGCCGGGCTGGAGCATCAGAACAGCGGCCGCATCAGCTTTAACGGCACCGACGTCAGCCGCATGCATGCCCGCGACCGCAAAGTGGGCTTTGTGTTTCAGCACTATGCGCTGTTCCGCCATATGTCGGTGTTTGACAATATCGCCTTTGGCTTAACGGTACTGCCGCGCCGCGAGCGTCCTTCTGCCGCAGGAATCAAACAGAAGGTCACGAAGCTGCTGGAGATGGTGCAGCTTTCCCATCTTGCCGACCGCTATCCGGCGCAGCTTTCCGGCGGGCAGAAGCAGCGCGTTGCCCTGGCGCGAGCGCTGGCGGTTGAGCCGCAAATTTTACTGCTGGACGAGCCGTTTGGCGCGCTGGATGCTCAGGTACGTAAAGAGCTGCGCCGCTGGCTGCGCGAGCTGCATGAAGAGCTGAAATTTACCAGCGTGTTCGTGACACACGACCAGGAAGAGGCGATGGAAGTTGCCGACCGCGTGGTAGTGATGAGCCAGGGCAATATTGAGCAGGTGGATACGCCTGAGCAGGTCTGGCGTGAGCCCGCTACCCGCTTCGTGCTGGAGTTCCTGGGCGAAGTTAACCGCCTGAAAGGCGTGATCCGCGGCAGCCAGTTCCACGTTGGCGCACACCGCTGGCCGCTTGGCTTCACCCCGGCTTATCAGGGCGATGTCGATCTGTTCCTGCGCCCCTGGGAAGTGGACGTGAGCCGCCGCACCAACCTCGATTCACCGCTGCCGGTGCAGGTGCTGGAAGTCAGCCCTCGTGGCCACTATATGCAGCTGGTCGTGCAGCCGCTGGGCTGGTATGACGAACCGCTAACGGTAGTTTTGAAAGAGCAGCAAATCCCGCAGCGCGGCGAACGCCTGTTTGTGGGATTACAAAATGCGCGCCTGTATGACGGCGGCAACCGTATTCAGGGTGTAGACCTGGCGCAGTCCGCCTGATAATTTACCCCCACAGGACACGCAAAGCGGCCCACTGAGGCCGCTTTTTCATTTATTGCGGGCAGGCAAGTGATCACTTTAGAAAACACAATTGGCAATACCCCTCTGGTTCGGCTGCAGCGCAGCGGGCTGACGAACGGCAGCGAAATTTGGGTCAAGCTTGAGGGCAACAATCCGGCGGGTTCGGTAAAAGATCGCGCGGCGCTCTCGATGATTGTTCAGGCGGAAAAGCGCGGGGAAATTCAACCAGGCGATACGCTGATTGAGGCGACGAGCGGCAATACCGGCATTGCGCTGGCGATGATCTCTGCGCTGAAGGGCTACCGCATTAAGCTGCTGATGCCGGACAACATGAGCATGGAGCGCAAGGCGGCAATGCAGGCCTACGGCGCCGAGCTGATTCTGGTCAGCAAAGCTCAGGGTATGGAAGGCGCTCGCGAACTGGCCCAGCAGATGGCCGACCGGGGTGAAGGCAAAATCCTCGACCAGTTTAATAACCCGGATAACCCGCTGGCGCACTACACCACCACCGGGCCGGAGATCTGGCGTCAAACCGAAGGCCGCATCACGCACTTTGTGTCCAGCATGGGGACAACGGGTACAATTACCGGCGTCAGCCGCTTTATGCGCGAGCAAAGCAGGCCGGTGAAAATTGTCGGTCTGCAGCCGGAAGAGGGCAGCAGTATTCCCGGTATTCGCCGCTGGCCTGAAGAGTGGCTGCCGAAAATTTTCAACCCTACGCTGGTGGATGAAGTCATCGATATGGCCCAGACGGAAGCCGAGCAGACCATGCGCCGCCTGGCGACGGAAGAGGGGATTTTCTGCGGCGTAAGCTCCGGCGGCGCGGTGGCCGGTGCGCTACGCGTGGCGAAAGCAAACCCTGGCGCCATGGTCGTCGTGATTATCTGCGACAGGGGCGACCGCTATCTCTCTACCGGCGTGTTCGGCGAGGAAAGCTACGTTCAGGGCGCTGGGATTTGATTGGTTGCAGGAAATCAGGAAAAGGCCGCCGGGGGCGATCTTTTCCTGCCGCTGGGGTTACTTCACTACCGGATTTTTATGCAGGCTCAACGCTTTCATAAAGTCATCATCAAGCTGTAAATGCTGTTTCACCAGCTCAGGCGGCGTGCTTGCCAGCCACTGGTTTAACGAAATATCCGCGTAGTAATCGCTTTTAAACAGCTCGAGGAAGCGCAG
>DWNI01000052.1:0-17215 GCA_018250175.1 Alychna victa
CCCCCTGCGTCTTTTTTGCATCGGCTGTATTTTTATAGGAATTATTGGATTGAAAATGTTGCCTTAGTGGCCCAGTTTTTAGAAAATGCATGGTAATCGTAGTTATCGAACCATGCTATGGCCTTATCGATTAGTGTTTACAAACTGTTTACTTTGACGAAGCATACAAAATTTTCCACTATTAACCTAGTTTAGGTAGAATGGAGTCGCCTTTCTGATCTCAGATGGGATACAATTAAAAGTTTAAATATTTTGTCAAAAAGGTGCCCTTGAGTAGTTATCAATTGGACTGGCAGCAAGTACTGCCAAAAATTAGTCAGTATAATCTATTGTTTCAGCAGGCTGATAATATTGTTCATATCCCCTTTATAGATCTGCAACAGCGCTTAGCGGTGACGTTACAGCAATTTTGTCGATCACAGCATCCAGCAAAACTACTGCTGGTTAAAGGCCCGGAAGATAGGCGCTATTTGTCTTTACTGGCTGAGGCGGCTAGTCGCTATCAACCGCCTTTGGAAAAGATCTCAGGCTACCACTATGAGATCCAAGGCAATCAGGTTATTTGGCACTCAGCTACCCAAAGCGAAGATAATTTTGCAGCACGCTCCCAATGTTTAGCGGAAGACTGGGTTGACGAGGGTAGGTTATTTGGCTCACTCTGTGGCTATCCTAGCCACTACCAGCTACAAACCGGGCTAGTCCATCAGGTAAACGGTGGTATTTTGATTCTACCGCTGCAAGTGCTATTAGAGCAACCTTGGCTATGGATGCGTTTAAAGCAGCTACTGCTAAGCGGTTCTTGCCATTGGTATTCTACCGACAGTACACGTCCATCACCATTATGTATTCCTGCCATTCCCATCGATCTGCGTTTAATCGTGGTAGGTAATAGCAATAATCTCCTCGATTTCTCTGTTTTGGAGCCTCATGGGGAACTGCTGGCCATTTATAGTGAAATAGAACCTGAGAGATCCTTCACCAGCGTTGAAGATTTAACAACTTGGATAGGCTATGTCAATTGGATCATCAATAAAAATCATTTACCATCCTTACTGCCCGAAGCTTGGTGCCAGCTGCTCCAAGCGGCTATTCGACAGACTGAAGATCATCAGCGCCTTCCTCTTTGCCCCTTCTGGCTAGCTAACCTATTGGGTGAGTCTAGATTGGGCCCAAAGGTAGCTCTGACAGCTCAAGCCATTCGTGATTGCATTCAAATGCGCCGCTGGCGCGAAGACTACTTACCCAAACTGGTGCAACGTGATATTCATCAGGGCCAGGTATGCATCGAAACTAAGGGTGAAGCTATCGGGCAGCTTAACGGCTTATCAGTCGTTATGTATCCCGGCCACACTCAAGCTCATGGCGAACCCTCACGAATTAGCTGTGTTGTTCATCTGGGTGATGGAGATATTACTGATGTGGAGCGAAAAACAGAGTTGGGTGGTAATATCCATGCTAAAGGCATGTTGATTATGCAGGCCTATT
Source organism: Alychna victa (assembly GCA_018250175.1). Lineage (NCBI taxonomy): Eukaryota > Metazoa > Arthropoda > Insecta > Lepidoptera > Hesperiidae > Alychna > Alychna victa. The sequence continues at coordinate 1,486 of DWNI01000052.1, forward strand.
TAATATCTGAATTGGCTTTGGAGATCCCATTCCCATTTTCAGCCTCACTTGTCTTTGAACAATCTTACAGTGAAGTAGATGGTGACAGCGCCTCCCTGGCAGGGCTTTGCGCCTTAGTCAGTGCTTTGGCACAATATCCTCTCAGCCAACAGTTAGCCGTAACGGGTGCTGTGGATCAGTTTGGGCGTGTCCAAGCGGTCGGGGGAGTCAATGAAAAAATCGAAGGTTTTTTTGCCATTTGTGCACAGCGAGGGTTAACCGGTGAACAGGGGGTAATCTTACCGGCTACCAATATTAGACAGCTCTGCTTATCAGATGCTACTGTGCAAGCAGTGAGAGAGCAAAAATTTCAACTTTGGGCAGTTGATCATGTATCAGATGCACTGCCTCTGCTAGCCGGTATTCCTTTTAAACGTGAGAAAGGTTATTCACTGATAGGATTGATCAATCAGCGTATTGATCAACTTTCTGCACAGCAGGGTAAACAGCGATTGCCTCGTTGGCTTACTTGGTTCAACCAACGTTAACGATCACGAATACCTTGTGATCTATCCATCGATACCCTAATTCTTATAGGCAAGTCATTATGGCTGATTATCCAAACTATCGAAAGCCCTCCTATACCCTAAACGATCTACTCACCTCGAGCCGAGGAGAGCTGTTTGGCCCACTAGGCCCTCCTTTACCAGCACCGAATATGCTGATGATGGATCGCATCACCCATATTAGTGAAAATAGCGGACAATTCCGTAAGGGATATATCGAAGCGGAATTAGATATCCATCCGGATCTATGGTTTTTTGCTTGCCATTTTACTAATGATCCGGTTATGCCTGGCTGTTTAGGGCTTGATGCAATGTGGCAGTTGGTTGGGTTTTTTCTGGGTTGGTTAGGAGCTGAAGGGAAGGGGCGGGCGCTAGGGGTTGGCGAAGTCAAATTTACTGGGCAAATTCTTCCTACGGCTAAAAAAGTAACCTATCAGATCGATATAAAACGGGTTGTCAACCGCCGCTTAGTCATGGGGTTAGCTGATGGGCACATCCAAGTGGATGGCCGAATTATTTACCATGCTACCGATTTAAAAGTTGGTCTATTCCAGGATACTTCCAATTTTTAATTAGTCTAAACACTGTCCTACCCCATTAAAGGTGTGTGGTAGGAAATTCAATTTCTCTTGCCGACTGTATATATCGCGGTTTCTAAGGCTGGACAGCTATTTAAACTGAGCACCTTTCTGAGTTTCAGTCATTAATCACTCATGATGACTAAATCAACAAGTGTAAATTCATTGAGCTGAATAAAAAAAGCTTCACGCCCAATTGACAAGATGTATTCTATATTTTGGTAAAATTTATCTGATAATTTGGAACCGGCCTGGATAATGGTATGGCATGGCTCTAGTGTGCGAATAACTTGGCCTAACCGCACTTGATCAGGTGATTGCTTTAGTAAAATACCACCCCCTCGCCCCGGGTAAGCCTGGATATACCCCATGCGACTTAAACGACCGACAACTTTAATTAAGTGGTAATAAGATACTTTATAGTAGTTTGCTACTTCAGCAATATTAACCCGTTGTTTGGGCGCTAAGTTTGCTAAATAGTTGAGTAGTTGCAACCCTAAAAGGGTTTGCACGGTAATTATTTTCATCAGCAGAGAACCAACATAATTGTTAATATTATGAACCACTCAAACCAGTTATTATTGGCGAAAGGAAAATTAGAATACGCCTCCAGTAAGCTAATATTTTTAGACGACTTTTCCGTAATAAACAGCATAAAAGATGAAATGGTTGGCTTATTTTGTTTGACAAATTGATCTAATATCCCCATATTAAAATCTGATTTTTGCAATACAACATAACTTAAAGGGTTTGCCAGAAACCAACAGCTAGTGTCCCAAAATTTATTATTAACCATTTTCAGCAACCTCCATCTGAATTACCTTAGTTGGGTGGGTTAGGAGTAATACCCCGAACAATCTTTATGGGATATGTTATTTATAAAATTTTACAGATCAACTTTAGTTGATGTTTTTTGTGATTTATCTCACAATAAAGATTTTTTGGGAGATTTATAGCCAAGCTCACTGAGAGAGATAGTTATGAAAAGCGAATGGTTTACCCCCAAAGAGATCACCGAAATGCCGGGAATGCCTACTACAATCCAAGGGGTTCATAAGAAAGCAAAACGTGAAGGTTGGCAGTCTAGGCGTAAGTTAGGTGTTCAGGGGCCAGCCGTAGAGTTTTGCATGATAGCCGAATCGCCAGAAGGGCAGATTAGTGAGATTACTCCTGGTTATCAAACAGTGCCATCGACCGCGGAACAAGAATTACTAGCAGTTTGGTTGGCAGTTTTTAACCAGCTGACGGATGAAAACCGTAATTTATTAATAGCCAATATCGTTAAATATGGCGTTTATCATCTGATCAACTATGAGAATTATGCCCGAGCGAAATCGCTTGCTGAGGTGATTGAAAAGTTACCGGCCGCTGAACAAGCATTAGTCTTGCACTGGATAAAAACCAAGCAATTCAATCAATTTGTAGTCAAAGAGGCCAGTATTCTAGATCAAGATAAAAAATAACCCACTTGCTCTACAACGTTACTTTGGATAAGATCGTTTAATTCGTTCTCAGTGGGGTGCCGATAGTAACGGCTGAGATGACACCCATTGAACCTGATCCGGGCAATACCGGCGGAGGAACTTGAGAACAGTTAGCTAACCTCAGGTCGCTGACTCCTCTGCTGTTTTGGTTATTTTTTGAGGAGCGGTTATGCCTAAGTGGCTGATAATCATTGCTTGCTTTTGCTATACCCCCAACTGTTTACAAGCTACTGAGGCACTCATTATCTATGCCCCTAGTGCCTTCTCTGCCAAATGGGGTGTGGGTCCTGCTATCCAAAAGGCATTTGAAACTCAATATCAACATCCGATCCGCTGGGTAGTCTTTAGCGGCGCGACCGCTATGCTAAATCGCCTTAAAATCGAAGGTGCTAGCAGCCCTGCCGACGTGGTTCTAGGCTTAGATAATCATTTACTGCGTCTGGCACAAGAGAGTGGGCTATTGACCCCACTCAGTGACAGTTCTACTACTTTAATTCTTCCTGGTGGCTGGTCAGAACCACTTTGTACTCCCTATGGTTATAGCTACTTAACGTTTATTTATAATTGTCAGCGGGTTAAGAATCCTCCCAAAAATTTACGGGAACTGATCGAGGGTCCCGATCATTGGAAGCTTCTCTATGCTGATCCCAGAAGTAGCAGCTTGGGCTTACAGTTCCTACACTGGGTAACCCACTGTTATGGTGCAGCTGTCGACACCGCTTGGCGACGATTAGCGGCTAAAACCGTAACAGTAACCCCAAATTGGAGCAGTGCCTATGGTCTGTTTATAAAGGGGGAGGCAGATTTTGTGCTAGGTTACAGCAGCTCATTGGCCTACCATAATCAACAGCAAGCTAATCATCCCTATCGAGCAACAATATTTGCTGAAGGTCACCCTTTACAGATAGAGGTTGCTGCTAAGTTAGCCAGCAGCCGACAGCCAAAGCTCGCTGACCGCTTTATCCAGTTTATGTTGACGCCAACGGTTCAACAGTTATTGATGGAGCGACACTGGATCTATCCGGTTATCGACATTCCTTTACCAGCTGCTTTTAATAACCTTACTAACCCCCCTTTACTGCCTATTAACCGTACTGAGTACACCTCTGATAACTGGCAACAATGGATACAACTTTGGCGTCGTGCATCCACCAGTGGCTAATGAAGCCCGAATTATGGCTCGGTATACTGGTTAGTATACTGTTATTTGGCCTATGCCTATTGTTATTTGGAACACTCGGATACCATAGCCAGCCGATAGATTGGGATGCCTGGTATCGCGACCCTTATTGGCAGGATGTGCTGCGCTTTACCTGGTTACAAGCCTTTTTATCAACCATTTTCTCCTTGGTGATTGCTGTCCCATTGGCTTGTGCACTGGTCCGGCGCCGTTTTTGGGGGCGGCAATGGTTACTGCAGCTATTTTCACTATCAGTGGTATTGCCAACCATAGTGGTTATTTTTGGCTTGATCACCCTGTATGGCCGTCAAGGCTGGCTAGCACAACTCTGCACCCAGCTGGGTTTCTCTTACAATAGATCGCTGTATGGATTGCCAGGGATCGTTTTAGTTCACGTTTTTTTTAATTTACCTTTAGCAACTCGTCTATTTTTTTATCGGTTGCGATCTCAACCTTTATCATTGATTCGCTTAGCCGCTCAACTGGAAATGAGTACTTACCACTGTTTTTGTTGGTTAGAGTGGCCACGCTTACGCAGTCTACTACCAGCCGTGGCTAGCGTGCTCTTTGCACTCTGCCTAAATAACCTGACCAGCGGCTTACTATTAAGCGGGGGGCCGCAATCCACTCCTTTGGCGCTGGCCATCTACCAAGTGGTACAGGAAAAGAACCAGCTAGGACAGCTGTTTCCCATCCTGCTCTTGCAATTCGTGAGTGGAGCGGTGCTTTACTTGCTTGGCCAATATTTTACTGGCAACCCAATCATCAGTCGCTTAACTTCACTGGATGCACTCACAGATTCTAATTATCTGTGGCAAGATAGTTTCTATCAACGAGCTTGGGACTGGCTGTGGATCCTGTTGGGAGGCGGTATTGTGCTGCTCCCTTTGCTAGCAGTAGCGATTGAAGGCTGTAACGGTTTATTGCTATTAGCTCTGAAACAAACCACCCTTTGGCAAGCAGTAGGCTACTCACTATTTCTAGGGAGTAGTTCTGCGCTATTGGCGGTACTCTTAGCAGGATCTTTGCTGCTGAGTAGTAGCCAATTACCATCTGATTACCGCCGCTATAGCCATTGGTTGTTACTGTCAGGGTTATTAATCACCTGGTGGCCACCCTTGGTTATCGCTATGGCTTTGCTGTATCTATTGCCTGGACTGCATCAAGCAGAATTAATCGATGGTTTGATCATTTTCACCAATGGAATTGTTGCCATCCCTTATGCTATCAAAATTTTAGCAGGGCCTTTAGAGACCGTGATCCGTAGAACCCAAGATCTCTGTCAGGGATTAGGGATCCAAGGGATGAACCGTTGGCGACTGATCTACACTCCGCTACTCTACCGCCCCTTCATCTTTGCAATCATCATTACCTTGCTGTTATCAACAGGAGAGATTGGTATTTTTGCTCTATTTGGTCAAGAGAGGCGTTGTACACTGTCGCAATATCTTTACCAACAGCTGAGTAGCTATTGCAGTGAAGAGGCTGCTGTTTCAGCACTGCTGCTGCTGTTAGTCTGCTGGGGGTTATTGATGCTTTCGGAAAAATTAGCTCAACATGATCATACAATTTGAGGCTCTCCAATGCCGTTATCCAACAGCTGATTTCTGCTTTACTGGAGAAGTTCAGGCAGGCGAGATGCTAGCCATCTCAGGGCCTAATGGAGCTGGCAAAAGCACTTTGTTAAACCTACTGGCAGGATTTATTCCAGCATACCAGGGAAAACTTTATTTGGCAGGTCACGATCACCGTGATACACCGCCATCACAACGGCCAATCTCGATACTCTTTCAAGCTGATAACCTGTTTCCTCATTTAACAGTGGCCCAAAATATTGGTTTAGGCTTGCACCCGGGTTTGCGACTGTCTACCTCTCAAAAGCAGCAAGTCAATAGCATGGCTATCCAGTTACAGTTACAGTCATTATTACCGCAGCGCCCTGATCAGCTTTCTGGCGGGCAACAGCAGCGGGTTGTTTTAGCTCGCTGTTTGCTGCGACAGCAGCCGATTTTACTATTGGATGAGCCTTTTGCCGCCCTGGACCCTCAGCGGCGAAGTGAGTTATTAGCTTTGCTGCGACAGCAGCAGCGTGAGCAAGGGTTGACAATTCTCATTGTCACCCATCAACTGGCTGAAATAGCGCCTATTGCCCAACGATCATGGGTGATTAAAGAGGGAAAAATTGCCTATGACGGACAGGTCTACCCATGAAAAAGTCCACATATGAATGTTCAGAGGATTAGCCTTGGTTCACAGTGGCGATAGTGCCAATCGGTCCTGTCAAATTAAGTCCAAATTCCCTAGCATGTAGAAGTTTAGGCTTGATCTAACGATTTTGCTCACTCGCTTACAGATTCCACGGCTTTTATCCATCTGATGCATGCCGATGTATCGATTAAAGCGCCTCTCCTGACTCCAAAATTTCGGTAAGCGGCAGCTTTGACATTCTGGACTTCAGTGCCGTAGTAGTCGCCTCTAACTTTCCTTTGCTAATGGTAGTGGGCTTACCACCAACTTGTTCATGGATTAATGCGTGTTCGTATTGAGCTAAAGCACCGAATACACGAAATAAGCCCGGCGGCTGGATGCCGGCTCAGCTGCCTGATACCGTTATTTACCTTTCAATCCATTGAAAAAGAGGTAAGTGGGTGATGGAGATGGGGAATTGGCTCTTTTAACATCCCTTGCCGAACAGCAAAGGATCTAGGATTGATGTTTTAACTAAAAAAATGAACGAAACCTTGCTTTGCTGCATAGCATCCCCAAAGAAAACTATGCTGTCGCCTATTACACGAATAACTATTTAAGTTCTGCTGTTCTTCAACGTGAAAAAACAAGGGACTAGGTATTTTCAATGATAAAAAATCTTTACAAACTACACTGAATAAAAGATCTTACCGGGAATTTAACAACACTTTTCTCTTTAGCAAATTAGCAAAAAGGAAACGAAAGTGGCTTGCTATATAATTCCCTTACTGTATCCATGCCGCTACCCGTATAAATCTAAAATCCCATGGGTTATCTGCAAAGCTTGCAAGCTTAATCTGCTTTAATGGTTAGTAGAGAGGTTGGTAACTTTTTTAAAAAGAAGCGGTCGTGAGAGACAGCGCTAATAATATCAGGAAAGTCCAGGAGAGCTGCTTCAATTTGCCCCAGGCTAAGCAGGTCGATATGGTTAGTTGGTTCGTCAAGGAGTAAAACATCTGGCTGTTTATGGTAAAGCGCGCATAAAAGGACCTTAGTTTTCTCGCTGCCACTGAGGGTGTTGATAAGCTATTCTAGCACTTTTGGCGATAGATGAAGCTGACGTAATGCTTCATAGACCGTGTAACCTCCCAGTGAGTAAAATGACTCCTGCCAGGGTATACTGATAAAGTATTTTCGATGGCAGCTATCCATTCCGCCTGTTCTAAAACTTTGATAAGGTATTTCAGCGCACTCGTTGTCGGAATAACTTCAAAGGACTGGGGAAGGTAACCGATGCTGCCAGTAATTTCTCTGGTACCCTCATAATTAACCGCTGGCTGATTTAAAAAACGCAGGAACGTACTCTTAAACGCCATTTTCACCCACAATAGTAATTTTTTCGCCTGCGGAAAGCAGGAAATCGAGATTATTAAAGAGCGCTTTACTCTGCAAGGAATAATGAAGGTGCTGAATATTAATTAGTGGCATTTATTTGCCTAAAATTAGCAGGACTATCCAGAAATATTGTTGAGTTCTGGTTAAAAACTCAAGGAGCGACTAAAGGGATGGAATGCTCCCCTTCTGTTGAATCTACAGCCTGTTAAGGTTTCGTCATAACAGATTGAAATAAAGTAAAAAACCCTCAATATCCCGGCTCTCGATCCTACAATAGAGCAAATTTTCAATGCCCCACTGAATGCTCAGTGATGCGCGTTGGTCGAATCTAAAGACGATCATGCTCCAAGAGGGAATTTATGATAAGCCTAATCTTAGATGGGACGTTGAAGGAGGACTTTATTGAATGCGTGTAGGGTGCCCTTAGGGTGATTGGCTGAAGCAGTTTGGTGAATAGAGCTCTGTCTACAAAAAATTTAATGGCTGGTTGATGACTGGCAAGCAGCTAAAGATTTTTAAGGCAGCAGTACAAGATCCTGATTTAGAGGAAAATAATTTTTTAGGAGTCTTTTGTTCGTTCCCATCACTTTATTCTCCCATATATTTGGAAAAAATAGTGTCTTTGAAAACCCAGTGTGATTCAAGAGGATTGCAATCGCCAAGCAGCCGACAATAAGCTGTTTGCCAAAGGCAATGAATTCTCGTACCACTGCTGCAGGATATTGCTATGTCAAATGATCTTTTAGGAGATAATGGCCATTCCTCCTGTGAGGTTACCGGAACCATCCTCAAGCCAGGGGGGCTAGAAGGAAGAGTCAGTCAAGATGACCGGGCGATTGAAGAGATACTCGCTGATTTGGAATCTTTTGAAGCGCTCTGTTTTTTCAGAAATACTGTGCAAGGTCATATTGATCGGTTTAGAGAATTCGGGACTGCTGATGCAGATATTAAAATACTGATCAACGGGTTAATAAAAATTAATAATAAAATAGCTAGACTGTATCCGAATAATTAATAATTAGATTATGACTTTTTGCTAATGTTACATTGTATTATAACTGTTGTAAAAAAGGCAACTCTTTCAATTTGGATGTGTTAAGATAGAGGTAGTGATTTTCATAAAAACAGTCGATTAATAATGAGGTAAAATATGGGATGTTTCTCGAAATCTAGTATTAAGACTAGAACTGCTCCAGTTATTCAGCAGCCCTTACATAAACAGAATAATTTTCCTACCCAAACTGCTACCGGTACTTTAAATACGAGGACTAATTATGGCGCAGACGCTCAAGTGCTGCGGAGTATACAAACATCTACTCCTACAGTATTTTATAGTTCTGAAAAACTTTATTTATCACCTGATCAATATAGGTTATTGAATAAATCGGTTATGGTTAAAATGGATTTACTTAAACAGTGTGAATCAATTTTTATTAATATAAAAACCGGTAATAAATTATGTAAACTTGGTGTATCTACCAAATCTGAAGCTGATGAAAATATTAATAATAAAATCGATTTTGTAATTGACAAAATAGCAATGAAGTGTAAAAAAGCTGCTAATGAAATGTCAAATATCGAGATCAATAAAGAGTTCCCTTTGTTTAAGCAGTCTTATGACGTTATGGGAAAAACTTGTGATTTATTAAGCAGTCGGGAAAAATTAACTGCATTAGTCAATAACCCTGTATCGATAAAGTTCTTTCATGTAGAGAACCTTGATCATATGTATACTCCAGCCTTTTATAAAGATTGTTTAAGTATAGCTGCTGGTAGTTTTGATAAAGAAAATAATACAGCTGAAGAGCGTAAGGCGCTGTTAGAATATATGGCAAAAAACTACTGTTTGAAAGGGGTTACAGAAAATCAATTACCAACTTTAAAAAAAGAATTAGAAAAAATTAAGAAAAATTCCAGCTTAGATAAAAATTTTATTGATGTGTTAGAAAGTTCAATTAAAACACTTGAAGTTGGATTAAAAAACATGAATGACCCTAAACGGTCAGCTATTATTGAAAAATTTGCATCACCTGAGAGATTTACCGTTTATAGGCCTGCTGATATGTCTAAATTAAATTTATATGAATCAAGTTTTTTAGAAAAAGCTTCTGATGAAGAGTTAATAGCGGTCATCAATCAACTAAAAGCAATCCCGGTAGACTTAGCCTAAAATTCTGAAGCCAAGGAGGTTATCCTATGAAGGTGAGTAGAGGTGGCATTAGCTCTTCCTACCTTCCTCAGGAGGATAAGAAGGCATCAGTTATTTTAAAAACCGGACGTTCTGCTGAGTTTAAATTTATCAGTGATAAGAAAAGTGATATTGAAAATACAGTAGACGAATTTTTCAGAGAGCTGCATTTACTCAGTAATAAAGAAATAAAGTTAAATGAATTAGCTAAAAAATTAGATAATCGAAAAATAATCAGTGCAAAATCGATTGAAGATGATTTGATAGATATTATCAGTAATATCCAAAATCCAAAAGAACTAAGTTTTTTATTTAATAGTTTAAAAAAATTTGAAGATAACCTTTCATCTACATATCAATCTCCTGAAGAAATTAAAGAAATTGAAAAACTTAAAAATATTTTAGAAGAGAAAATTTCTCTGATTAGTAATAAATTAGGGCAGATAGAAGAACAGTTAGGAAATAATTCAAATCTCTCGACACAGAGAGGGTCTGACACAATCAAGGTAGACACGCTGCGGATTAAACGGCAGCTGCAGCCAGTTACCGTTAAGTTGGGCATTATAGTATTAAGAGTAACGATAAGCTCACCGGAAAAGGCAACGTTAGCCAAAGCAATGGCTTGGGTTGCTAAGCCTCGGCCAATAGCCACAAGAAATCGGATTAAACTGCCAAATGATAAAAAAGGCGGTTTCTTTTCTTCTGAAGGCAGATTGAAGGCAGTTTTGCAAACGGCTTTTCCAAGAGATTTAAAAAGTCCAGACGAAAGCCGATCTTTATCGCCAACGACCCAATCATCGGCTGACAAGCCGTTGGGCTTTGAAGAAAATATACCGGAGGTGACCAGAAAAACTACTGATTTTATGGATACGACTACTACTGATAAGACTATTGATATGACTGTCAATGCACGCTCTTCTGAGCGTGCTGCTGAGAAAGCAAAATCTTTAATAATGGAGAAAAAAGAGCCTCAAAATTTGAAGAAAACTGAAGAACCACTGAACCCGAGACAGCCTGAAAAGGCCATACTGACGCCAACCGAGCGTGATCATCGACCGCTGATTCACAGTGGGTCACCACCGTTAGCCAGTGATCAGCGACCGTCTCAAGACAGCAGCGCTAAAAAAGCGGAGGCTCCAAAAAAGTTTTATCAACTCCCGCCACAAAATGATGAATTACTGCTGCAATTAGAGGAACTAATTAAGGAGATTGAAGATCTTAATGAGAAAACCGTTACCCCGAATGAAAATGATGAAAATATAAACCCTGAACGGCTTTTAAAGCAATTAGCGGCGTTAAAGCCAGCGATTCAAAAATTTATTGCGCAGGAAAAAGATAGTTTAGAACCTTGCCTATCGGCGATTAGAATTGGAAACAAGCTTGAGCAACTAAAACAACTAGAAAAGGAACTACGAGACTTAAGTGCTCGACCGCGGTTTGAGGCTAATGTTAATGAAATGCTGGTCTGGCTGAATAAGAGGATGGATGAATTAGAGGCCGCTAAAGCCAGCGCTGACCTAAGATGTTCGCAGGCGAGAAGTTACCACCGTTCAGAAAACATTCACCCAAAATTCGTATAGCTGGCTGGTTATCAATCAGCAAACTGAGATCTCACTTTTTAGATTTCGAGGTGTTGCTATCAAAAAGCTGCAAAGTGATCCAATTGTACGGTAATAATAGTAGTGATGGGTAAATATTCGAATAGAGTAGCCCCGTGGTGACAGCGAACCCTCAAGCTTTTCGAGCGCTTGCAGAACAGCTGATTCAACAGTTTTCCCGCTTCGACTATCTACTTTGTGCTAGCTTGGACTTGACCTGACAATTATCAGTGATAAATGGGGTATCTGTTAAATTAAATTCGACTCATATTTTTTTCTGCCCAGATTTTTTTCCATCGGTTAATGTATCCATGAGTGTCCACCCACAACATATTTTGCCTTGATGAATTCGTTCATTTTATTGTAGTGCCATAACCAAATGTTCAAATCAGCCTGAAGTTTATTTAGATTGCCATAACAATGTTTACGAAATTTAACCTGATAAAACTCCTGAAGGATCGTTTTATGAAAGCGTTCACAGATATTATTAGTTTGCAAAGACGTTGCTTTATTTTTTGTGCAATCAATATCGTTCACAAAATTCAGAACCCCAGTCAGTCAATATCTTCAATACTGAAAGCTCTTGAGGCTGTCAGAAAGATAATACTTTGTATTCATTAGTTCAGCCGCTGTGATTAGAGTTTTACTGGTATACAGCTTGCAGTCAAGTTACCAACGTAAAGGGTGCCTTGAGAGGCTGAGTAATTTGGATAAGCTGATTCAATTTTACCATTGGCCTCATCATCCATGGCCTTTTTTTCTAAGGCTGCAATCTATGCCTTATTAAGAATAATTCCCTGGCTAACCACTTTCTCTTCTAAGCATTTTAAGCGCTTTTTGAAATTCTTCACACCGTTGTGCTGCCAGATAGAACGTATTTCATACCTGAGATGAAAATACCCTGCTGACGCAATTGATTACTGGCTCGATGTTGCCCATAAGCAGGGAACTTAATAGCATAGCCAATAACCGCTCGTTCGGTCGCTTCATCAGCCCGGTTTTTTAAGTTATGGATTCGACGGTTACGATTAACTAATGCTTCAACTCCATTATCCTTAACCAATTCCTGGTAGCGATAAAACGTATCCTGGGGCCATAATCTTGTAAGCCTTGGAAACGTAATTAAGTTTTTTAAAAAAGTTTAATAGTCCAACTTTGTATTTAATAATGGGTTTATTACTATTAAGAATTAGCATTACCTTTTGTTTTTGATTAGGGGTTCAACATTCTCTATCAAAACCAGTAATGCTCTTCTTTCCAAGCTTTAATGTCAGATTATGTCGTGACTAATACAAATTAGATTATGTTTTTTTCCTAACGCTATATTGTTTTACGACTGTTATAAATAAAGTCAATTCTTCTAGTTTGAATATGTTAGGATAGGAATAGTAATTTTTGTAAAGCCAGTTGTTCAATGAGGTAAAGTGTGGGATGTTTTTTAAATTCTAGGGCCAATATTAGAACTGCTCCAATTATCCAGCAGCCTTTCGATAAACAGAATAATTTTTTTACCCAAAATGCTATGGGCACTTCAACTACGAGAAGTGATTTCGGCGCAAATGATCAAGCGCTGAAGAGCATAAGAAATTCTAATGCTACAGTATTTTATAGTTCTAATGAACTTGACTTATCATTCGATCAATATAAGTTGCTGAATGAATCAGTTGTGGCCAGGATGGAATTATTTTATCAATGTCAATTAATTTTTTTAAAAATACGAATTTATAATAAGCTAGGTGTACTCGAGACATTTACCCGATCTGAAGCCAGTAAAAAAATCAACAGTACGATTGATTTTACTACCAATAAAATAGCAGGAAGATATAAAGAAACTGCTAATAATCTGTCAAATATAGAAGTTAATAGACAATTCCCTCTGTTTAAGCAGTCTTATGACATTATGGAAAAAACCTGTAAGTTATTAAGTAGTCGGGAAAAATTAATTGAGTTGGTTAGTCACTTTATATCAATAAAATTCTTTTGTGTAGAAAATTTTGATTATATGTATACCCCAAATTTTTATATCAAATGTTTAAATGTAGCTGCTGGTAATTTCGATAAAGAAAATAGTACAGCCAGGGAGCGCAAGGCACTATTAGTAAGTATGGCAAAAAACTACTGTTTAAAAGGAGTTGCGGAGAAACAGCTACCAAATTTGATGGAAGATTTGAAGTTTATAAAAAGGGGTACGGACTTAGATAAAAATTTTATTGACATATTAGAAAGTTCAATTGAAATACTTAAAGTTGGGTTAAAAAATATGAATAACCCTGAACGGTCAACTATTATTAAACAATTTGCATCACCTATAAGGTTTACTGTTTATAAGGTTGAAAACGAGTTTAGATTAGACCAGTATGAATCAAGATTTTTGGAGGAATCTTCCGATGAAGATTTGATAGCAGTCATCAATCAACTAAAAAAAATTCCAGTAGACTTAGCTTAAAGTTTTGAAGCTAAGGAGGTTATTCTATGAAAGTAAGTGGAAAAAGAGGTAAAATTAAATGAATTAGCTGAAAAATTAGTTAACCGAAAAATAGTCAGTGCAGAATCGACTGAAGCTGACTTGACAGAGGTTATCAATGATACCAAAAACACAGCAAATCTAGAGTTTTTAAAGAGTAAGCTAATAAAAATCATAAAGGACCTTTCATCTATCTATTAATCCCCCGAGGAAATTGAAAAAATTGTAGAAATTAAAGCAACTTTGGAAGGAAAAATCATACTTATTAATGATAAGTTAGAGCCAAAAGCAGATAATTTAAATCCCCTGATACAGAGAGGATCTGATACGGTCAATGCAGACACACTGCGGATTAAACGGCAGCTGCAGCCAGTTACCGTTAAGTTGGGCATTATAGTATTGAGAGTAACGATAAACTCACCGGAAAAGGCCATATTAGCCAAAGCAATGGCTTGGGTTGCCAAGCCTCAGCCAATAGCTACAGGAAATCGGATTAAGCTGCCAAATGATAAAGAAAGCGGTCTCTTTCCTCCTGAAGGCAGGTTGAAGGCGGTTTTGCAAATAGTGGGGAAAAAAGAGCCTTAACATTTGAGGAAAACCGAGGAACCATTGAACCCAAGACAGTCTGAAAAAATCATACTGACACCAACCGAGCGCGATCAGCGACTGCTGATTCACACTGGGTTACCGCCATTGTTAAAGCCAGCAATTCAAAAATTTATTGCGCAGGAGAAAGTCAGTTTAAAACCTTACCTATCGGCCATTAGAATTGGAAACAAGCTTGAGCAATTAAAACAACTAAAAAAACTACGAGACTTAAGTGCTCGACCGCGGTTTTAGGCTAATATTAATGAAATGCTAGCCTGGCTAAATAAGAGGATAAATAAATTAAAGGCCACCAAAGCCAGCTGACCTGAAATATTTTCAGGCAAAAAGTTACTATTATTCAGAAAACACTTACCTAAACTTCGTATAGCTGGCTGGTTATCAATCAGCAAACCGGAATTCTATTTTTTATATTTCAAGGTATTGTTATCAAAAAGCTGCAAAGTGATCCAATTGTATGGTGGCAATAGTAGTGATGGGTTGTGTTGTATAAGTTTAAACTTTACCTGACAGTTACCCGTTTTCAGGTTGCCGTTTATTGTCAGGCTACGTTGAAGTTGTCTACCCTATCGAACCAAATTTTCTTGCCATCCAGAAAGGTTTGTAAAGGTGTTCGACCGCAACATATTTTACCCTGGTGAGTGCGATGTTGGTTATAGTAATTTATCCAATCCTCTAAATCTTTTTACAGTTTAACAATCGAAGAACATTTTTCAGCGAAAAGCCACTTGATAAAAGTTTTTGAGGATCGTTTTATGGGATCTCTTACCGATACCGTTGGTTTGCGGAAAGTAAACTTTAGTTTTAGTGTGTTCAATATTATTAATTTCTAAATAAAGCGCATAATCATGCTGCTCTACCTTGCCACAATGTTCAGCTCCGCTATCAGTCGAGCAAAATGGTTAGGATGCGGTTGTGCTTACCCTGAGTCGCATAAAAGATTAAAGCATGTGCTAATTCATGCTGTAAATTCCGTGTTTTTCCTTACTGATAAAGATCGGGTATGAGTAGTTGATCGCCACCAATAATAGGCTTTTCCTCCTTCTGATCTCAATCCTAGTTTAAAAATCTCACTACCTAAATGTGATTACTCTTGTTTATCATTAAAAATAAAAATGTCAATAGTTTCTAACTTTTGGCTAGCTCGTTTTGCACTAGGAAACGTTTTGAAAAATATTTTAAAAACTTGGCGGATATTACAGTTAATTTCTACTAATTTACCGAGTTTCAATTGATTATAGTAATATTTTACTTCTATATTATATTCGAGTAACGAAATTGTATGAGGTTCATCATAGCCTCGCTGGTTATTGAAAAAGTACTGTTATTGACGGGGAGATGATTGAGGTTGATTGATGCTCTTATCTCCTGTTTAAAGGGCCACTTCGATAGTAACTTAACTTTTTATATAATAAAATTAACATAAATCGAACTTTATTTGATATAAATATTTATTTTTTTATAAAAATGAAAATTTTTATGTTTTTTGTGTTATATTTTCTATT
>DWNI01000053.1:0-17048 GCA_018250175.1 Alychna victa
TATTTTATGATACGCGTAGATATTAGAACGAACGGAGAAATATTATGTATATCAACAGAGGAACTATGGTAATTGGATATTTTATAGAATCTGGAAGAATAGATAATCCTCAAGTAAACTTTGTTTTTGAAGGCCCTGAAGCTAGAATAAAAGTACAAGAATTTGTTAATTTTAACAATGCTAATTTAACAGCTGTAAGAAAATTAACCTTGATTGATATGGCAAGTAATATTGAACTCACCAGCTTATCTAGACAAGCACCTAACTTAGAGCAATTAATCTTAAAAAACTGTTTAGGTTTAGCAGCTTCACCTGCTAATTTGCAAGCTTGTCATCAGCTCAAATCACGTGGAATAGACATTACTCTAGAGGGGATGCAGGATTTTCAAAATAGCTATAGCAGTAGGTATCCTGCTGAGGCAAGTATGACGCTGCCACAGGCCATGACAGCTCTTGAAAGTAGTGATGCAAATCAATCTAATACAATGAACTTAACTAGTTTGAGGGGGGACAATCATAATTCTGAACAACTGCCTGCAGCTGGATCGACGGAATAAGTGGGAGAACCAAAGCAAATAAGCAATCTAGAGGTCATTTACTGGGCGATAACTCGTCCATGTCCATTTAAAAAGCGCACCCACGCCGGGCAGCTATTGAATGAACCTGTTGATACTACTATGCCAGTTACTGGCGTCATTGACTCTTCTGCAAAGAGAGTTAACCCGTTCAAACCCTTGATACAACGGATTTCTCTAAAAAAAGAGTATCGTAAGTTTAGTAAAGGACTCTAGCTAACATCAAATGTTCTCAGCAATGGTTAAGATCCCTCCAGCGGCAGGCGAATCCACTAGTCGGGATTAGAGTATATGGGGATTTTATGGGGTTCAAATCCTACCACTGGCATTAACCCATTATTGCAATTGCTAACTGCACTTGCTAAAGCACATCCTGAGCAGGGGGTAAGGCAAGCTCAATCACTCGGCGGGGAGTTAATTTTTTTATTTCTTTAAAAATTTTTAATATTATATTAAAAACTATAACTATTTATTGAGAAAATATTCGTGAAGTTACGATAACGAGATGGCGATTTTTATCAAGTAGTCCTGGAACCTTTAGCGGAATGATTTCAGCCACTGTAAAATCTTTAGGGATACTAGATAATTCCTCTTCGAATAACTTGCCCTTCATAGCGAGGATTTTCCCATTAAATGGTTCAATGAGATGCTGGCAGAGCCATACTAGAGTTGGTAGATCGCTAAAAGCTCGACAGATAATACCACTAAACAGTTGTTCTGTTTGAAAATTTTCCACCCGATTTTGGACAATAGAGACATTAGAAAGCTTTAGCTGCTGTTTGACTTGTGTGAGGAATTGAGTTCGTTTACCTAGACTATCCAGTAATGTGAAATGACGGTTGGGCTGTGCGATCGCTAGCGGTATCCCTGGTAATCCAGCACCACTGCCAACATCTAATAGATCCCCTTTTGGTAGAAAAGGAATGACCGATAAGCTATCCATAATGTGCTGTGAAAGCATTTGTTTGGGTTGGCGAACGGCTGTTAAGTTGTAAACTTGATTCCATTGATTGAGTAGTGATACATAACGTAGCTGAGCTTGCTTCTGTTCTGTACTCAGTAGCCATTGAGCCTCCGTTAACAGATTATCCAACAGCGCTTTCATCAATTTTTTAGATCTTAGCTGTTGTTGACTGTAGTCAATGACCGTTTTTTTAACCAAATCAGTAGCAATGAGATGGCTGAAGGTGTAACACCATCAATTCGAGCCGCTTGGCCAATGGTGTAGGGTCTGTGATCGTTCAGCTTACTAACGATCTCGTTGGATAGTCCTGTGATCTGTTGGTAATCTAGATTAATAGGCAAAGGCGTTTGTTCATGGCGACGCTGCTTTTCAACCTCCTGTTGTTGGCGTTTAATATAACCGGAGTATTTTATCTGGATCTCCACCTGTTCTAGTGCCTTAGTATCGCACCCTAGAGGAGTAAACTTGGGATGCTTTAATAAAATCTGATGGTTGATTTCGGGGCGACGAAGTAACGTTTCTCCATTAACTTCGTGGGATATTGGGGAGCATAAACTATTGTTGAGTGCTGCTGAAGTGCTATCACCTGGGTGAATAAAGGTATTTTGTAGGTACTTCCGTGCGTTCTCGATATTTCCCTGGCTTTGCTGGAAAGCTTCCCAGCGCTGATCGTCAACCAAACCAAGCTCACGACCTTTAGGGGTTAAGCGGAGATCAGCATTGTCTTCGCGGAGTTGCAATCGATATTCAGCCCGGGAGGTAAACATGCGGTAAGGTTCTTTAGTACCTTGAGTACATAGATCATCAATTAAAACTCCAAGGTAGGCTTCATCACGTTGAGGATACCAACCAGGTTGTTGGTTAGCATAGCGGCTTGCATTAATGCCTGCTAAAAGTCCTTGTGCGGCTGCCTCTTCATAGCCAGTGGTGCCGTTAATTTGGCCTGCAAAAAATAGACCTTGAATAAATTTACTTTCTAACGTGGGTTTGAGATCACGGGGATCGAAGAAATCATATTCAATGGCATAGCCAGGGCGAGTGATGTGTGCGTTTTCCAATCCACAAATGCTGCGTACTAATTGGTACTGTACATCGAAAGGGAGGCTGGTGGAGATACCATTTGGGTAAATTTCATTACTGAGTAGCCCTTCGGGTTCTAAAAATATTTGATGCTGATCACGTTCAGCAAAGCGTGTGACTTTGTCTTCAATAGAGGGGCAGTAGCGCGGTCCTATACCTAAAATTTCACCACTATAAAGAGGGCTGCGGTGTAGGTTTTCCCGAATAATTTGGTGCGTTCCTTGGTTCGTATAGGTTAGGTGACAAGGTAGTTGCTGAGGATGTTGCTCTGTGCTTCCTAAAAAGGAGAATATGGGCGTAGGGGTGTCACCTTGTTGTATAGCAAGCTGTTTAAAGTTGATAGTTCGGCAATCTATGCGAGGTGGTGTACCCGTTTTTAATCGACCAACCCGTAGGGGTAGTTCTCTAAGTCGATAAGCTAAAGATATGGCTGGAAGCTCTCCAGCACGTCCTCCTTGATTTTTTTGTTGTCCTATATGGATTTTACCATCTAAAAAGGTTCCTACCGTTAGTACGACCGCTTGTGTGTGAAATCGTAGGCCCATTTGCGTACACACTCCAGTGATTCGATTCCCCTCCATGATTAGATCATCGACGGCCTGTTGAAATATCGATAGGTTAACTTGTCTTTGCAAAGCGGAGAAAACAACTTGCCGATATAGGATCCGATCAACTTGCGCACGAGTAGCCCGAACTGCTGCCCCTTTGCTGGCATTTAAAATACGAAACTGTATTCCTGCTTGATCGGTTGCCTTAGCCATCAGACCTCCTAGTGCATCGATCTCTTTGACTAGATGGCCTTTACCAATTCCTCCAATTGCTGGGTTGCAAGACATCTGGCCTAATGTATCCAGATTGTGGGTTAGCAGTAAGGTTTTTCTGCCTGATCGAGCTGCTGCTAAAGCAGCCTCGGTTCCAGCATGACCTCCACCAATAACAATCACGTCAAACGTTGTCGCGTGCAACATAGCTTAATATCCTGTTAGATAATTTCACCAAAGAGGGGTTTGATCCTCTATTTGATAGATATGATCGCTGGTTTAATAAAAAGATCTTTTCTTTTAGATCTTTTTTATTGTTATGATTATTAGGATCATAGTTAATTGTGAGTAAGGGCATTTATCCACTAAAAATCAAAGGTTTATTGGGGATCGTTTCCGGTGTGTTATCGGTGATCTAGATATGATCATCCCGTGGATAGATAGCGGTCTTATACACAGGCCAATCATCGGTGTAAAACATCAACAGCTTTACCACGGTTTACGCTAGGGTTATCAATGGGCTTATTCACAAGTTGTTAGCATAGCATACTGATTCAGGGAGTGTCATTAGCCACTGCTGCAACCAAACTTCTGCCTGATCTTCAGGGAGGAGTTCGCTACTAACATCGATCTCGAAAAGTTCGCCTAACCGTTTGGCACCTTGAGACTGTAGTTGCTGGTCAAATGACTTGGCTGCTTGGCAAAAAGTATCGTAACTGCGATCACCTAAACCAATAATGCCGTAATAAATGGTATGAAGATTTGCTGTGGTTGCTTGTAATTCACCCAACAGAGGCTGTAAATTATCAGGAAGTTCCCCCGCTCCGTGCGTGGAGGTCACGATCAGCCATAATCGTTGAGTTAGTAGTTGATCGAGGTTTGGTCCATGATAAAGTGAGACTCTAAACCCTGCTGATTCCAGCTGTAGACCAAGCTGTTCGGCTATGTATTCGGCATTGCCTAACGTGCTTCCAGTGATAATAGTAATTTTTTTCATTTGAAAAACCTTAAAGCGTAAACATTTAATGGTTGTAAAATAGCTGTAACCTATTAATTAAACGTCTCTATCGTCATGCAGGCGACAGAGTTTTATCCTTTAATCATTGATTTATTGACTCCCATTTATGCCAGAATTACCCGAAGTCGAGACCGTGTGTCGTGCCTTAGCCCCCAGTTTGGTTGGCAATCAGATACGCACAGCTGTAATCCGTCACACTCAGTTGCGTTGGCCAATAGCTTCAAAGTTAAAAGAGTTGTCTAATGAGCCAATTGTAAGTTTACAGCGACGGGCAAAATATTTATTATTGCAACTTTCTCAAGGCTGGTTAATTATCCATTTGGGAATGTCCGGCGTATTGCGGTTGCTACCTGCAACGACAGCTATTAACAAACATGATCATATTGATTTACAACTAGCTTGCGGCCAGTTGCTACGCTTTACCGATCCCCGTCGCTTTGGGGCCTGGCTTTGGTGTGAAGATCCTTGGCAACACCGCTTATTACGATATCTAGGGGTTGAACCACTGTCGCTGGCTTTTACTGGAACCTATTTGGCCCAAGCAGCGCAAGGTCAGCGTATGGCGATTAAGCCTTGGCTAATGAAGAGCAATGTCGTAGTTGGTATCGGAAATATTTATGCTAGCGAGGCGCTCTATCAGGCCAAAATCTCCCCTCTTTGCCTAGCAGGAAAGCTTGATCAAATTGCTATTAACCGCTTGGTGGTTAGTATACAGCTGATTTTAGCACAGGCAATTGCTCAAGGGGGAAGTACTTTAAAAGATTTTAGGCAAACCAATGGTAAATTAGGTTATTTTACGCAGCAACATAAAGTTTATAATCGGAAAAATCAACCTTGTCGCCACTGTACAACCCTGATTGTTCAGTTACGCCAAAGCCAACGCTCCACTTTTTACTGCCCCAACTGTCAAAGCGGTTGATAAGTATTTCAATCGATCACTCCAATGGCCATAGGGAGGATGGTGTCATTTGACTGTTATCCCTGGGTAAGATTAGAAATTGATATTATTATAATTTCTTGGAGGAATATTAATTGAATTCAGAAAGGTTAGAATAGTTAGTAATAAATAGTGCTTCTCCATTTTTGTTGAGATAGATATCATGACCTGTAATCAACAGGTCGTCATTCATAGCAGCTGCTTCTTGAATAATTGCATTAATTTTAACAAAGGAGTTGTCTATTTCCGGAGGGAATAGTTCGTTTGGAGAATTACTGTTGAGTATATTGCAGTCATTTTTTGTATTTATAACTACATCATGATTAGCCTGTAGCCTTACCCCTGATGCGTAAAAAGATTTTTGAGCATGTAAAACAAAGGATCCTGGAATCGTTAAGTCAGTCCGATCGATAAAAATATTTCCTGTAACCTGAAATATCAAATTATCCCCATTAGTAGTTGTGAATGTTTGATCTAGAGAATAATTTTCAAAATTTCTCATATCATGAGGTGTAATAAATTCTCTCGGGTTTACAAATTCTCCTCTCTCCAAAATAGTATGATTTTTTATCGTTAATAATTCTGTTCCCGGTGTTAGAGATAAAAACTTTAAAGCCATTTCAAGCTCTTCTCTAGGATCACTTTCTATGTTCAATATAATTTTCCGTAAGTTAGGTAATTTTTCTATTGAGCAGATCCTTCGTAGGGGAAAAGCTACGTTAACAATGGGAAATCTCTTATCATGCCTATCACTAAATTGGTCAAAGCAAGAGCTTTTTATGGTTAGTTTAGTTAATTGCGATAGCAGTTGAATAAACGGATGAATGGTGGAGGATGGACCATTCAAAGTGATCGATATCCCTGTCCTTTGGTGACGGCAACTTTCCAAAAACTTCAATAATAGGTTACGCTCTTCGCAATCGCTCGTGGTCCTGATTTTCTCTTCAATAGTCAGTTGTCTAACTTCCTTGGGTGAATTGATTAAGGCAGATAAATCTGTTAATTGTGGATTTCCAGTGAATCTAAAATAAGGGATGATTTTCACTGCAGTTAGAAGGGTAGTCAATTCTTGCAGAGTATAAAATCCACAGGAAGCAAAATTTTTATCCAAGGTATGAAGGTTGAGATTTGAGAAATCAATACATTGCAGTAAAAATTCTCCATGGTTTTTCCTATTAAAGCAAGATTCTGCTATGCGCTGCTTAAGAGCTGAAGTAAGGGATTTATCGTGAAGTAACGAATGTAGTACCACAAAGGTTACAGCTCGTTGCGCAATCATTAATTTGAGGTGATTCATATAAGTATCAATAAAAAACATTAGTATTGAGTGTAAAGTAAACTTAAATTTGATATAAGTCAAATTATATATAATATTAAAGTTAATATTTTTATAAAATAATTTACTTTATACCATAAATCTCTTATCATGATCTTGTTTTTATAAAAAACAATATTTAATATTAGATAATAATTTTTATCCGAAAACCTTATATTTTAACCATTGTCTTTTATTTTCAACAGATCATTGGGAGGCTATTGGTAAATTTTCTGGTAGAATCTAGCTATCTGTTTACAATAATAAGGAGATAGTGTGGATTTTATTGTTTTTGTTAGTCTTATTATGGGTCTGTTGCTAGGCTTGGCCTTGCATTCGATATATGGCCGGCAGCGTTACCGAGCGCTGCTGCTAGAGCATCATTGGACTCAAGAACAATTAGAACTACGCCAAGCTGAGTGTCAGCAACAAGCACAAATGTTGGAGGCATTGCGTGTTGACAACCAAAGGCTACAAGTCAATGTAGAAACAGCTCGTGAATATTTACAACAGCAAGGTCGTTGGCAGAGTCAGTATGAAGCACTGTTCCAAGAGTTTAATACACTGCAAAAACAGCAAGCGGAGCAGAAAGCTGAGCAGCGAGCTTTAGAAATTCGGCTTGAAGAGGGAAAACGGGCATTTTCTCAACAGCAACAGTTGTTACAAGATAGTGAACAGCGGCTTAGCACTCAATTTGAGAACCTTGCTCACCGAATTTTTTCACATAGTCACCGTCAATTGGATGAACAAAATCGCTTAAGTTTGGAGAAAGTTTTAGTACCGCTTCGAGAACAGCTGGAGGGTTTTCGACGGCAAATCCAAGAGAGCTTTGGGCAAGAGGCACGTGAACGACATATTCTGGTCCGCGAAATTCATCAACTTCAGCAGCTTAATCTGCGAATGGCTGAGGATGCCGTTAATTTGACACAAGCGTTGAAGGGAAATAATAAAACTCAAGGAAATTGGGGAGAATTGGTTCTATCCCGCGTATTAGAGGCTTCAGGATTACGTGAAGGGCATGAATATCACAGTCAAGTCAGTTTGTCGATTGAGCCAACTCGTCGTGCTCAACCCGATGTGCTGATACGCTTGCCCCAAAATAAATCGGTGATTATTGACGCCAAATTATCATTAGTTGCTTATGAACGTTACTTTAATGGCGAGCAGCAAAAAGCAAAAGAACAAGCGTTAATTGAGCACATTCACTCTATTCGTAACCATATTCGTCAATTAGGTCAAAAAGATTATCACCAGTTATTGGGAAGTGGAGCTTTAGATTATGTGCTGTTATTTATTCCCATAGAACAGGCATTGCTTTTGGCATTAGAGCAGGCCCCAGAGTTGTTGGATGAGGCTTGGAAACGTAATGTGATGCTGGTGAGTCCAGGCACCCTACTCATTGCTTTAAGAACCATTGATAATCTTTGGCGTTCTGAACGCCAAAGCCAATATGCGGAGCAAATAGCAGAGCACGCGACGGCCCTTTATGATAAATTTCGACTGTTTGTAACAGAAATGGAACTGTTAGGACGATCATTGGGTAAAGCACAGGAAAGCTATCAGCAGGCAATGAAAAGGTTAAGTCAGGGACGCGGTAATTTAATCAACCAGGCTGAAAAATTCCGACAGCTAGGTGTTACTGTTAAACAACCTATAAGCCAAGATTTAATACGACAGGCCTCTGATGAGATAGCAGATGAGCTCTGTAACAGTCAACAGTCAATTGTTCCATAATTATTATGTTAACCTTACTAAAGAGAAATAGCGGATCTGAATTAACGATATTGCTTAATGAGTAAAAAGGTTACTAGTGAGACAATCGATAAAGGTGTGATGGCGCCCAAAAAACTTGGCCAATGGTAAACTATACTTAAGTAGCTAATTAATTCACTTAAAATATAAAAAATAAAACCATAAGTAATACCTATTATAATACGTAAGCTGACTGAAATTTGTCGTAAAGGACCTAATAAGCTAAAGAGTGCTAATAGAGTTATGGACAACGTTGATAGCGGTGCAAGTAATTGTCTCCACAATGCCAGTTCATAGCGATTAGATTCTTGTCCTGAATGACGTAAATATTTAATATATCGATATAACCTAATTATGGATAGTTGATTGGGTTTTAATGAGACCATCCCAAGCTTCTCAGGTGTTAATAGTAGTGGCCAATGGCTGACTGAAGCTTGTTCAATAGTAATTGGCTTTCCAATCGTGAAATGCCGTTTTACACAATGATGTAACAGCCAATGATTTTGATGAAAACTGGCATATTGTGCCTGGGTGATGGCTGTTAAGCGACGCTGCTGATCGAAATGGTAAATGTGTATACCTTGAAGTCTTTGATGAGGGGTTAGCTGCTGGATATAAATAAAGTCAGAACCATCCTTAAGCCAAAGCTCACCTTGCTGCACTAACAGAGAGCCTCCCTTAATCGCTTGCGCACGCAGCTGCCTGGCGAACTGATTACTCCAAGGAACTACCCATTCCCCAAGGATCATGCAAAGAATTATCAGAGGGCAGAGAGCTTTACCAACAGCCGTCATAATACACCATCGGCTGCAACCTAAGGCTTGCATCACCATGATTTCACCTTGGCTGGCCAGTAAGCCTAACCCTAGTAGTACGCCAATAAGTGCGGAAAAAGGGAATAATAGCTGAATATCTTCCGGCAAGGTCAGCAAGGTATAGCCGCCTGCACACCATAGGTTGTAATCACCCTCCCCAATTCCCCGTAATTGTTCGAGAAATTTAATGCAGGTGGTTAGACTGATCAATGACAGTAAGGTTAATAACGTTGCTGCGATAACGCTACGCCCCAAATGACACTCTATCTTTTTCATCTGATCAAGCTAATTTTTGGTTTCTGGTCACCAATGTTTACGGGTATTGAGGGTAAGTGCCAAAAGCAAATAGCAACCACTGATAATCCAAAACCAGGCAACAGTTACCAGTTGTCCTTTTCCCAGTGCGGAACGAATCAAAGTTTGTGATAAAAAATAGATAAGGTAAAGCAGTAAAGCGGGTAGTAGTCTAATCATACGAGGTTGGCGGGGTGACTGTCGGCTCAAAGGAACCGCTAAGATCGCCATAATTGGGATGCAAGCTAACAGGGATAGACGCCAGTGCAGCTCTAGTTGAGCAGCAGGATGATGGGAGTGCCATAACCAGCGTAAACTACGACCTTCAACCTCTTTTTCTAATCGCTGAGGTTTGGGTGCTGCCAGACTGGCTTGATAATTTTTAAATTGAGTGATTTGCAGGGGCTGCTGCAGGGACAAGCCTTGATAATGAACTCCTTGATTCAGTAGTAGCTGACGCGAACCATCTACCTGTTCTTGTAATAAACCGCTCTCAGCTATCCAGATAGAAAAATTATTTCCAGCAACCGGTTTTCCTTGGGCAGCAAAGAGTCCATTAACCTTTCCTGCCTGCGTATCATAAACAAATATTACCCAAGGATCACAACCCAAACGCCGAAATTTTCCTTTGGTGAGTAGTGCCGATGCTAGTTGCTGGGTAGCTTGTTGAATGACTTGTCGTTGGTGATTTTCCGATAAAGGACTTAGCCATCCCAAGTTGATGGCTGCAGGGATAGAAGACAGTAGCGCTAGCCACATAGCTACAGCCAATAAACAGCGGTTTGAAAAGCCACTGGCTTGTAGAGCAACCATCTCCTGGTTGGCATAAAGCGCACCATAAGTGAGTAACAAACTTAAAAATAGAGATAAGGGAATGATCAACTGTAGCATATAGGGGAGACCAAAACCAAGGATGCTCCATAACCAACGTGCTGTTATTTGGTCAGCTACTACCTCTGATAATAGGCTAATCAATTTTTGACTGGAAAAAATTGCTAATAATATCAATAGCAATGCTGTCTGATTTTTCAATACTTGGGCGATCAAGTAGCGATAAATAATCATCCACTAAAAACCTCTAGGAAAACTTGCCTTTTGGCCGAAAAAACGCTAGCTTCTACTGCTCAAACTACTGAAATATCACGATGTCTATCGTCTGTTATAGACTATCAAATTTCCATTAAGGGTAGTAGTGGTAAGGGCGGGGATTTTTCTTCTACCAGGAATTCATTATAAGAGCTGACAGCAACCTCTTCAATAACCGCCGCCAAGCGCTTTGGATTCAGTTTTCGGTCTATCGATTGTTGCCGATTCCTAAGTATCGTTAACAGGTGCTTTTCTGAAAGCCCGATCTCACAGAGGTGTTTAATTTTTATCTGCTCAGATTCGGGGATTTGCTGAAGCACCGACGACAATTCTTCAAAACCTTGAGGGTCACTGATATTTTTTCTTAGTAGCGTTCGTAAAATATCAGCGATTCCTCATCTCCGGGGAAGTTTCTGAAGAGATAAAGGTACTGCTAAGGGGACATCCAGTGCTGTTTTTTTGTTGTTTCATTCCAAGTATTAAACTGACTTTTAGTCAGTACCTAGGCGAGTTGATCTAGGGAGTTGAACAAATTTTTTGCAAAAAACATTGCACAATCATAAGGAGGCGTATAAAAGGGCATTGTTGCAAATAGGATTTAAGGCCCGAATTTCCCTAGGAATTCGGTTTAGGGACCATCAGTCTTCTAATATTCGATTCACTAGGCATACCTCACCCAAAGGATGACCATAATACCAAATAGTTACCTGGCCTTTCCTTAGTGCCCTCATGAGTTTGATAGGCTGGGGTTAGGTTATTTACGTAAGCGGTCCTTCTGATAGGGGAAGTTTTTGTTTGCCTTTTGGATAGAAAAGTTATAAAAGTTATTATCTAGAAAAACCAATGGTTTGTCTTTTTTTAGGGGATTTTATGGAATTTAAAATTACTTGTCATCCTATTGAACAGCCAAGCAAAGTGTGTCGTGTTGTCGGCATCTTTGAATCACGTGAGTTTTCAGCAGCTGCGGAGCAGCTGAATACACTAAGCGGGGGTACTATCAACTCCCTACTTCAACAAGGAGCGTTAGATGGACGAGTTGGTCAGTGGTTAATGTTATATCAACCTCCTCAACTGCCCTTTGAGCGGTTACTATTGATAGGTTGTGGTAAATCAGACGAGATGAGCTTTGATCGTCTGCAGAAAATTGTCCAAAAAGTGGTTTATTGCTTAAATGAAACCGGTTGCGTTCAAGCTCTGCTGTACTTGACTGAATGGCCTATCAAGGCAGGCAGCCTTGATAAAATAGTGCGCTATGCAATAGAAAGCGTCCAAGATGGTCTCTATCGTTTTGATCAACTGAAACAACACCCTGAGCCCGTAGCTCAATCGTTACAACAGCTGATTTTCCCAGTTGCTACGCCCGCCGAGCAATTGATTGCTGAAACAGCAATTGTGCAAGGTGAGGCAATCAGCCAAGGTATCAAGCAGACTAAAGTTTTGGCCGATATGCCTCCTAATCTTTGTACTCCAATGGTCTTAGCGGATCAGGCACGCCAATTAGCCCAACGCTTTCCAGATAAGCTAGAAACCACCTTAGTGAATGCGCAACAGATGAAGTCACTAGGGATGAATGCCTATTGTGCGGTGGGACAAGGTTCCCAACATGAGCCAGTAATGTCCATTATCCACTACCGAAACCATCCGAAACCAGCCACTAAGCCGATTATCTTAGTGGGTAAAGGATTAACTTTTGATTCGGGCGGGATCT
Organism: Alychna victa; assembly: GCA_018250175.1. NCBI lineage: Eukaryota > Metazoa > Arthropoda > Insecta > Lepidoptera > Hesperiidae > Alychna > Alychna victa. Next base: position 12,306 of record DWNI01000053.1, read on the forward strand.
CTTTGAAACCCGGGCTGAACATGGATGAGATGAAGTATGATATGAGTGGTGCGGCAGCAGTCTATGGGGTTATGCAGGCAGCTGCAGAATTACAACTGCCTCTCAATATCATCGGTATTTTGGCAGGCTGTGAAAATATGCCTGGGGGTAGAGCTTACCGACCTGGTGATATTTTAACCACGTTATCTGGTCAAACCGTTGAGGTATTAAATACCGATGCTGAGGGACGGTTAGTGCTGTGTGATGTGTTGACCTATGTTGAACGTTTTGATCCGGAACTGGTTATTGATATCGCTACATTAACCGGCGCTTGTGTGATTGCTTTAGGGCACCACATCAGTGGATTGATGGCGAATCATCAGCCTTTGGCTGATGAGTTACTGAAAGCTGCTCAACAGGCCAACGATCCAGTCTGGCAACTCCCCTTAGAGGAGACTTATCAAAAGCAGTTAAAATCAAATTTTGCCGATTTGGCAAATATTGGTGATCGGAGTGCTGGTACCATTGTTGCTGGCTGCTTTTTATCGAATTTTACCAAAGCCTATCCTTGGGCTCACCTCGATATTGCTGGAACAGCATGGCGAAGTGGTAAAATGAAAGGTGCAACGGGTCGTCCTGTAGCGCTGTTGATGCAATTTCTACTCAATCAAGCTAATATCAACACTTAACTCAATGCTAGGAATTTTTGGTGCCTCTGTTTAGTTCAGTCATTTAAATGGCCAGTGTGACACGGAAGTCACAGCGGTTTGTTGAGTGATTGACTTGATGGCTACTCTGGGGGATGATGGCAAGCGAGAGTATGCAGTAGATTTTGGTGGGTTTGGTTAGCGTCAGCCTGAGGATCTTCCCGGTAAGCGTACGGGTTGGGATAACGAAAATTGTTTGTTAGGTTTAAATACCCAGTCTGAAGATTTTGGTAGATTGGGTACTCAGTTTGAAAATCACTCTGTGAAGTATGTGATAAGAGGGGATTATAAACAGGAGAGCAGAGAATATTGGTTACCTTAATATTTTTTATAACCTGAACGGTTGAGTTACACATTCTTTTTAAGAAATTTTCCTTTAAATTTTTTAGCATCCTCTTTCAATTTAAAGAGATCAGCAGTTGAGCTGTCAATTTTCTGCATTGTATCATCCAAAAATATTTTTACTAAGTCGTTATAAGAAAGTTCATTGAGTGAGTATAAATTTATTTCTCTGTCTTCAGGTTTTACGGATTTATTGAACGAAATTTTTTCAAATAAATGGCATTTTTTTACAAAATCAAAATAAGGGTGAATGGTTTTATCAGTATAAATATAAAAATCGGTATTTTCATATTTATACCCATGGATATATGCAAAGAGGCCTGTATTTATTGTTGCAATCGGCGTTGTCTTGAGTTTTTAGATTGATTCTTCTAAATAAAAGGTTTTCGTTAACACGGGTAATCCACAGATTAAACAGTTTAGCGTAAAAATCCTCATGGGTTTTATTGAGACAGAAAAATTTTTTGGTGGAGGGGATTTTTCAGAGTGACGAAAGCTTGATTAATATTCAAGGCAGAACCTTAGCTGAGAACTTTAATACCTTTAATTCGAAAAATTTTGTCTTCTTCTGTGGTTGAAAACATACGATGTTTTATTTTATAAGTGACGTATACAGCTCGTTTTTCAAGTTTGAGTTATTTTTGACTGAATTATTCCGAACAAATAATATTTTTTGCCAGCGGCGGACTAGATTTTTTCTAAGTTTTTTAATAAGATACTTTAAATGGTAATTAATTTTTAAGATACAACGTTGTTTGGGTTTAACAGTATTAATTTTCTGATTGCTAATAATATTAATGATATTTATATATCACCTATACTGAATATTCTATTGCATTTGTAAATATTTTGTTAAAATTTTTATCAATGAATTTTATCGGTATAATATTAACGGAATAGGCGAATCAGTACAATTCTTGCCATTTTTCCAGTATGAATTCAGAACTCAGCTGAATAGCTGTCAAATAAGGCTTTCTTCAACTTATTTTCTGTTTAATAGTGTCCACACTTTAGAAGTTTAGATATGAAATAGGATGATTTAGCGAACGTCATGAGATATGGTACACTGTGCTATGCCGACGGTAACTTTCTATTCATTAACCACTGAATCTACAGATAATGAGCTATCTCCTGAGGAGCAGTTGGCCTGTGATTTTGCGGCTTCTTTATGGCAGACGAACCAGCGGTTGTTGCTCGCTTGTATCGATAAAGCCCAAGCATACCGTTTGGATGAAGCATTATGGTGCCTACCCCCTCAACGATTTGTGCCGCACACTTTAGCAGGAGAGAACTGGCACTCGGTGGCGCCTGTGGTGATCCATTGGCCTGAACAACCCCGTAGTAGCGGAAAGGCACTGTTAATTACGCTACTGCCTGAAATACCTGAATTTATTTCTCATTTTTCCCAGATTATTGATTTTGTGCCACTAGATCCTCAACGTAAGCAGCAGGCTCGCCGGCGCTATCAAGCTTACCGTAAAGCCAATTTTGAGTTGATAATGGCTGAACCTTCACCCGCAGTCAACAATGATGAGCATGGAAAAAACTTATAACCCTAAAACTATTGAGCAAAATCTGTACTATCGATGGGAGGCTAATGGTTATTTTAAACCAGCAGCCAATCCACAAAAAAATAGTTATTGTATTGTGATCCCACCGCCCAATGTGACTGGTACCCTTCATATGGGCCACGCATTTCAACAAACATTGATGGATGCGCTTATACGGTATCGCCGTATGCAAGGTAGCAACTGTTTGTGGCAAGTAGGTACTGACCATGCGGGGATCGCCACTCAAATGGTGGTTGAACGTCAATTGGCTGCTAACGAGCAAAAAAGTCGCCATGATTATGGTCGCGAAGCCTTCGTGCAAAAAGTGTGGCAATGGAAGAAGGAATCGGGTAATACCATCACTCAACAGATGCGGCGGTTAGGTAATTCAGTCGATTGGCAAACCGAGTGCTTTACCCTTGATCCCGGCTTATCAGCAGCGGTGCAAACTGTATTTATTCGCCTCTATCGCGATAATTTACTTTATCGTGGGAAGCGTTTGGTCAATTGGGATCCGAAATTACAGACGGCAATTTCTGATTTAGAGGTTGAAAATATTTCGATGCCTGGCCAGTTGTGGACTTTGCGCTATCCTCTGGTATTAAATGATGGCCAGCTGTCAGTGACTTGCGATCATTTATTGGTGGCGACGACCCGGCCGGAGACGCTGTTAGGTGATGTTGCCGCCGCGGTACATCCTGAGGATGAGCGCTATCGAGCATTAATTGGCCAACAACTGCGGGTGCCATTAGTGGATCGGCTGATTCCCATTATTGCTGATAGCACGGTGGATCCTGACTTTGGAACCGGCGTGGTTAAAATTACCCCGGCTCACGATTTTGCCGATTATGCAATCGGGCAACGCCATCAGCTACCGCTGATTAATTTATTGACTCAGCAAATCACTTTACGAGAGCAAGCAGAAGTATTTACCAGTGCAGGAGCGCCTCATCCAACACTAACAGCACCTATGCCTTCTGCTTATCAGGGTTTAGGTCTTCAACCGCTTCGTCAGCAAGTATTAACAGATCTGCAGGCATTAGGGTACCTTGAACAGGTGCAGCCGCATCAATCCGCTATTCCGCATGGCGATCGTAGTGGGGTGCCCATAGAGCCCTTATTAACCGATCAGTGGTACGTTCGAGTAAAAGCTTTGGCTTCGACAGCCATTGAGGTGGTGCAGCGTGGAGATATCCAGTTTATCCCTCAACAGTATGAAAATCTCTACTTTGCTTGGATGAGTGATCTGCAAGATTGGTGTATCTCTCGTCAACTATGGTGGGGGCATCGAATTCCAGCTTGGTATGATGATCAAGGTAATGTTTATGTTGGAATGGATGAAGAAGCGGTACGCCAGCACTATCAACTATCGGCAAACCTTTCACTACGCCAAGACGAAGATGTATTAGATACTTGGTTCTCCTCAGCTTTATGGAGCTTCTCTTCTTTAGGTTGGCCACAGCAGACGGAGCGGCTGCAGGCTTTCCACCCGACACAAGTATTGATCACTGGTTTTGATATCCTGTTCTTTTGGGTGGCTAGAATGATTATGTTAACCACCTACCTATTCAAAGATGAGACTGGCAGGCCTCAGGTACCATTTAAGCAGGTTTATGTGACCGGTTTGATCCGGGATGAGCAAGGCCAGAAAATGTCGAAATCGAAGGGAAATGTTATTGATCCCTTAGATCTTATCGATGGTATTAGCTTACCGGATCTGCTGGCTAAACGGACTACGGGTCTGATGCAGCCGCAGCAGGCACAGCAAATTCACCAACGGACTCAACGGCAATTTCCGAGTGGGATTGCTGCTCATGGAAGCGACGCCCTACGTTTTACCTTGGCAGCACTGGCTTATCATGGACGAGATATTCATTGGGATCAGCAGCGTTTAGTCGGATATCGAAACTTCTGTAATAAACTGTGGAATGCCAGTCGATTTGTATTGCTAAAGGTTGAGGACAAAGATTGCCGACTGCCTGCGCAGGCAACTCCGTCACTGGCTGACCGCTGGATTATTAGTATGCTACAAGAGACGGTGCAGCAATGCCACCTAGCCTTTGAGCAATACCGTTTTGATCGTTTATGTAGCGTTATCTATACTTTTGTTTGGGAAACTTTTTGTGATTGGTATTTAGAGATTGCTAAAGTACAGCTGAGCCATG
>DWNI01000054.1:0-16651 GCA_018250175.1 Alychna victa
GTGGTTCCTCCTCGACGCCCCTCAACCGATCCACGCATCCGTTGTCAAGTAGCTGATCTGGCAGCACCAGGAACTTTAGAATCTCTATTTTACCAACCGGCTGATTTGCTGTTTCATCTAGCTTCTGTGGGCTACCAACAGACTGAGGCAGATATGACATTTGGCTTTAAAATCAATTTTGAAGCCACTCGCCAGCTGCTAGAAATTTGCCGACAAATGCATAAACCTTGTCGATTGATCTTCGCTAGCTCGATTTGTGTGAGTTCAAAGCAGGCTGTTAATTCCCAGACACTGCAACCAACCTCTTCTTTCGGTTGCCAAAAAGCCTTAAGTGAGCTGCTGATCCAAGATTACACACGCCGAAAGCTTATCGATGCGCAGATTGTGCGCTTGCCTCTGTTACGAATTGAGCCCCCTCGGTTAGAACCTAGTATTAGCGGGTTAATCGGTGTATTATTAAGCGCGTTACTGGTTGGGCAATCGGTTGATTGGCCGATCGATCCCGCTTTGACTCTTTGGCTGGCGAACCCACAAACACTGGTTAAACAGATATTGCAAGCTGCCTACCTGCTTATGGATCAAAAGATGTCAGGCAGCCCAATTACCTTGCCAGGGTTAGCAGTTACTTCAACAGACTTGATCGAAGCTTGTCAAGCTTGGTTATCTTTTGATCTGGCTTCAAAAGTAAACTATCGGCTTGATTCAGCACTCAATCGTTTATTAGAGCAGCAGCCTGTCCGTTTTAATTGTCAGCCATCCCTAACACTAGGTTTTCCAATAGATAATTCTCCATCAGCGCTACTGTCAGTTCTACTACCTCAACAATCGCTCTCTTACAATGATTCAAACTGCTCGTGATCGCTGGCGTTGGCAACTGATTAAACCAAGTTATTGGCCCCTTTGGTTAGGGATTGGACTGCTTTTTTTGATAGTACAACTGCCCTACCCATGGTTACAATCACTTGGAAAGTTATTGGGACGCTGGTCAATGCATTGGGCCAAACATCGAGTCCATATCGCCCGCCGCAACCTGCAGCTCTGCTTTCCTGAACTTTCCACTTGGCAGATAGAGCAGCGTTTAACAGCAACCTTTGAATCGGTAGGTATGGGGTTACTCGAGAGTGGTATGGCTTGGTTTTGGTCTGATCGGCGTATTCATCGCTGGAGCTACCTTCAAGGACTTGAGATAATTCATCATTTACAGCAATCACAACGAAATATCTTATTGGTGAGTATGCATTTCTGTACCATGGAATTGTGTGCACGCATCATTGGTTTGCAATGCCCAAGTATCGGTGTTTATATGCCCCATAAGTATCCTTTACTGGAGTGGTTACAAGTCTGGGGGCGTTTGCGTTCCAATAAAGCTTTAATTGATCGCCGAAGCCTTAAAGCAATGGTTCGGCAGTTAAAGCAGGGAGAGATTCTTTGGTACGCCCCTGATCACGATTATGGTCCACGTACCAGTGCTTTTATCCCCTTTTTTGCTGTGGATAAAGCGGCTACAACTTTAGGGACCCATTTTTTATGGAGGCAGAGTCAAGCAGCAATCATGCTGGTTATTCCCAAGCGACTCCCTCAAGGAAAAGGCTATACAGTACAGTTGCTACCGCCATTAAACGTAGCCGCTAATTGTGAGCCGATTGAGTTAGCTAGGCAGCTTAACCGGGAGATAGAGCAAGCTATCTTACAGGCACCAGAGCAATACCTTTGGTTACATCGGCGCTTTAAAAATCGCCCGGCAGGTGAACCATCGTTCTACCGCAGCAAAAACCAGACGTCAAAAAAGCAAAGATTAAACAGATGACTCTGCCAAAATAGAGGTCAGAAAACAACCATTTGAGTGGAGGCGCGTCCCGGAATTGAACCGAGGTCCGCGGATTTGCAGTCCGCTGCATAACCACTCTGCCAACGCGCCACATATCAGGGTTCAAAAATCAGGGAGACATAATCTCTGCACGATTGCATCTGCCTTAATGGCTAAGGCAGGGGCAGATAGTACCTGAATTTCTCTGGTTGTCAATTAGATTGTTTGGGTAGTATAGGTTTACTAAGAAAGCGGTGAATGATGGCTAATACGGCATCGGGCTGCTCTGCCGCTAGCCAATGGCCGGCCTCAGGTAAGCTATGGAGTATTGATTGCGGAAACTGCTGCTTTACCTGGGGATGATAGTCAACCGGTAAATAGTCCGATCGCTGTCCACCAATAAAATAGCTGGGCCCTAACCACTGCCCAGAAATCCCCCAGCCGCTGATGGCCGGATAGCATTGCTCTAGCACTGGCCAATTAAAGCGCCATTGGCCGTTATCAAATGATTTCAACAAAAATTGGATGATTTCCTCATTGATTGAGGCTGCACGCATTATTTTCGCTGCCACTTGCCGTTGTTTGACGTCCAAAGCTGCTATTTTTGCAAATGCAGAAAATAGCGGCTGATGACGGCTACTTGGGTAGGCAACAGGTGCAATATCCAGCACTACTAACCGCTCTAACCACTGAGGTACTAATAAGGCCATGGCCATGGCTACCTTGCCGCCCATCGAATGGCCAATGACCGTCACCGATGGCAAAGAGAGATGCTGTAATAAAGCAATTAGATCAGCCACCATGCCGGGGTAGTCCATCTGGGAATCGTGAAAAGAACGGCCGTGATTGCGCAGATCGACTGCAACTACACAGTGGTCACGTTGCAAATCGCGCGCTAGCACCCCTAAATTATCTAGGCTGCCAAACAGCCCGTGCAGTAGCAAGATAGCAGGCCCGTGACCCTGCAAACGATAGTGAAGTAACATAGGGTAGTTCAAACTCCTAAAGGGGGTATCCGTTACTCAAGTTCCCGGATAGTCGCTAAACCAATGATTATACTATAGCGCTAGCAGTGCTGTTCAAAAACAGCTCGTTAATGCCGGTATAAAACGCTACCGTTTTGGGGGGCTACACCGCTAAAATTCTTTGAAAATGCTTGTATAGTGCTTAGGGCAGCTGGATAACAGAAGCTTAACTATTCAGCATTGATGAGCCATCCTTTTACCGGATGTCTCGACTAAGAACAATCGTTGAATTTACCCTATAAATCTACTGTAGGGTAATAAGCTGAAAACGCCTGTTGAAAAAGAGTGCCACCAGTTACTTACCTCTTTTTTTACTGACGAACCCGAAAATCTATCATCATAGCCACAGCTTTCTTCGATTAATTTTTTAGTTGCCACCGCTCCTGTTCTCTGTAAATCCTCATAACTACCCTTGTGAATACTTATCAAGGAGGGTATTCCATCCTGGGCGTCAATTGAATTAATCACTAAAAAATCACTACCATTTAGATAAAACAACTGATCATAAGGCATCAAAATATCACTTGCTTCTATTAAGTGTGGTGCGCATAAATATTTCACAGGAGTCGTTAGTACTCCCACAATATCCCAATAATTCCTAATAAGAGGGGCTTCTGAGCTCCAGGCTTTGATAGGAATTATTTTTGATTTCTCAATGTTACTAAAATTTTTTAATGAGTGATTATTTTTAAGCTTTTGGCCGAAGCAACCTAATTTAAAAGCATTGCTAACTACGGAAACTTCTAACCGCTCATGGATATTACGAGCGGTAGCTACTACCCAAGCTGGTAAATAGCTTTGAAAATATTTAAACCAGCCTGTGGCTTTTTCGTCCTGCAAAGCAGGAAATACCCGTTGTTTTTCTTGCTCAGCTAACGCATTAAGTACCAAATAACATTTGCCAAATTGGCTATTTGAACAATTAATTATGTTTAATTTTGCATTAAATACTGAGCAGATCTTCTGAAATTGCTCAAGGAGCTGATCACTAATAAGGCCACTCAATAATTTATTGGCGACAACATATTTAATTACTTTTTGAGATCCAGGGTTTTCAAAGCTAGTAGAGTGGCAAATTTTGAGCCCGCGAGCAGCTAGTTCCAATCCAGTTAAATCAGCTACTATCGCACCCAGTGAATGGCCACTGGTACTGAATTGATATTCAGATGACTGCTCCCCAAGTTGTTGAATGAGCTCATCGATAAAAGGTTTTACAGCCTATAATTTATTAAGAGAATAACCTAGACAGAGTAAAAAATTATCCCATAAATCATAAATATCAGTTAAACCAGTGCCCGCAGAAGCTATATGCACCCGCTTGGTTTGGTGGTTAACGAAAGCCACTGCTTTATAGCCATATTGATGATAACTTTTTTTATCATTGGAAATAGCTAGCATTTGCCAGCCTGCTTGAGTTAGAGCAGGATCATAAGCAGATTTTTTTTCACCAAATTTTTTTCGGTTATTAATGGAATAAGCTAAGTCTGTGGCCATGTGAGCAAACTTAATCCATAATCGATCGACATTGGATGCTTTTGGGGTAACATTTAATTGAGATTTTTGAGGAGCCGTAGCTTGCCCACCCCAAGCAAATTTTTTTAACTTCGAACATTTATTCATAAAACAGCTAATCCTCAAAAATGAATCAGAATAAATATAAATTCACCAAGTTTACTAACTATTAAAATTTATGTAAACAAAAATGATTAAGAAATTTACTTTAAAAATTATTTAGTTATCAGATAAGAACTGTTTATTTTCTAAATAGAGCCCATACAGAACAAGGGGAAAATGACCACTAAGCCGACTGCAACGGTATTAGTAGTTTGAATTTTCCCAAATCGCTTAATCGGTTACTGAGTCAATAATTTCCCTAGCAGTAACCAGCTTATGCTATCATAATTGATAGCGTAATTAGCAATTTTTTAACAAAATGACAAAGTTATCATTTCAACTATTTTCAACGGCACAGCACTGGATCCCTGGCGGAGTGAATTCACCTGTACGTGCTTTCACGGGTGTCGGAGGTTCTCCACGCTTTATTCGCTCAGCAACCGGCGCCTACTTACAGGATGTCGATGGCAACTACCTTCTCGATTACGTGGGCGCCTGGGGGCCGATGATTCTAGGCCATAACCACCCAATTATCCGACAGGCTGTGCTAGAGGCATGCGCACGAGGCCTTAGCTTTGGTACTCCAACCGAAATAGAGCTGGAGATGGCACAACTGTTAGGCCGATGTATTCCCTCGCTGCAGCAGATCCGCCTGGTCAACTCTGGTACTGAAGCTGTGATGAGTGCTATCCGTTTGGCCAGAGGCTATACTGAGCGTACTAAAATCATTAAATTTGCCGGTTGCTACCATGGGCATGTCGATAGCTTATTGGTAAAAGCTGGCTCGGGTGCATTGACTCATGGTCAAGCAGACTCTCACGGTGTGCCCATTGGGGCCGTTCAAGATACTTTAATCGCCACTTATAACGATCTATCCAGCGTTGCTGCTCTTTTTGAGGCTTATCCTCAACAAATTGCAGCATTAATCGTTGAACCAATAGCTGGAAATATGAGTTGTATACCACCTCTACCCGATTTCTTGCCGGGGCTGCGAGAACTTTGTAACCAGTCTGAGAGTCTGTTAATTTTTGATGAGGTGATAACCGGTTTTCGGGTAGCACTAGGTGGTGCTCAAGCGCTTTATAGCGTTACTCCCGATCTCACTTGTTTAGGCAAAATCATTGGCGGCGGGCTACCCGTCGGTGCTTTTGGAGGGCGACGAGAAGTGATGGCGCAGCTAGCCCCTGAAGGGCCAGTTTATCAAGCAGGAACGCTTTCCGGCAATCCAATCACTTTAGCAGCCGGTTTGAGTTGTTTACACCAACTATTGCAACTGGACAATTATCCCCAGCGCCTACAACAATTGAGCCAGCGCCTCAAAACCGGGCTGCAGCAAGCTGCCGAAGAGAATGGCATTCCACTGTTGATGCCATCCGTTGGCGGCCTATTTGGGCTGCTGTTTACTGAGCAAAAACAGGTAATTAATGAGGCGCAAGTCAGGCAATGCGACAGCCAACGATTTCGCCAGTTTTTTCAGCAGATGCTGGCACATGCTGTTTATCTGGCTCCCTCAGCCTTTGAAAGTCACTTTATCTCTTTAGCACACACTGAGACAGATATCGATGACACCATTACTGCAGCAGCGGCCAGCTTCAAAGCCATGAAGGCTACTCAGTAACCTGCCCTTTTATCAATTTGGAGCGCTATCGATGATTCAATGTGGCATGATTATGGACCCAATTGCAGCGATTAATATTCACAGCGATACCAGCTTTGCTCTACTGCTGGCGGCTCAACAACGGGGTTGGCAACTGCACTATTTTGAGCAGCCGGATATTTTTCTAATTAATGGGCAGATCTATGGTAGAAGCCGCTTATTACGAGTTCAACGGCAGGAAAAACAGTGGTTTACCTTTGAAAAAGAGCAAACACTGCTTTTGAACCAACTGGATCTACTGCTGATTCGTAAAGATCCTCCTTTTGATACGAACTATCTAGTACTCACTCAATTGCTGGATCGTTTGGAAACACAAAAGCCACTGATCTTAAATCGTCCCCAAGCACTGCGTGATTGTAATGAAAAGCTATTTGCTACCTGGTTTTCGAATCTAATGCCCGCTACTCTGGTCACTCAACGGATGCCACTGTTACATCAGTTTCATCAACAGCAAGGGGAGATTATTTTGAAACCCCTGGATGGCATGGGGGGGCGTTCGGTGGTTTATTTACAAGCCACTGATCGGAATGCTTCAGCGCTAATTGAGCTGTTAACCGACTATGGACGACGCTTTTGTATGGCACAACGCTATTTACCTGAAATTCAACAAGGTGATAAACGATTATTGATAGTGGATGGTCAACCATTCCCATTTTGTCTAGCTCGCATTCCGGCTACAGGAGAGTTACGTGGTAACTTAGCTGCCGGTGGATCGGGGGAAGTACGACCATTAACAGCTGCTGATCAAGCCATTGCTCAAAAAATTGGTCCGGTGCTTAAAGAAAAAGGATTACTATTTGTTGGGTTAGATATTATAGGTAATTATTTAACTGAAATTAACGTAACTAGCCCGACTGGGTTACAAGCCATCGAGGCTGCTTGCCCATTATCGATTAGTGGACAGCTATTTGATATTATTGAACAGCAGTTGGCTCAACTTACTCCCGGCTAATAGACCACTCAATGAGAGATAATTTCTGGAAAGCTGATATTATTAACAGTTAATAGGGCCAACCATTGGCAATGAGCCGCGCATTTTTGTAAAGATTCCTATTTACAATAAAGTCCTTATTGATCGCTTCATTTTATTGACTGCTAAATTATGATTCCCTGCCCGGTTTCATCTGTCGTTTAGCTTGTGCAAAAGCAGCCATCGCTTTTTGTCGAGCAGCCGTATGCTCCACTATCGGTTCGGGATAGTCTTTTGGGCGTTGCGATGAATTAGGGGCATGAATGGCTTTATCCGATAATTGTCTTAATTCGGGAACCCATTGTCGAATAAAACTTCCCTGGGGGTCAAATCGTTGACTCTGCCTAGCTGGATTAAAAACCCGAAAATAGGGTGCAGCATCACAACCCGTTGAGGCTGCCCACTGCCATCCCCCATTATTAGAGGAAAAATCACCATCTATCAGTTGTGACATAAAGTAACGCTCACCTAAACGCCAATCGAGTAGCAAATGTTTACTGAAAAAACTAGCTACCACCATTCGCAAGCGGTTATGCATCCAACCAATTTGTCGCAATTGTCGCATGCCAGCATCGACCAACGGATAACCAGTGCGCCCTTGCTGCCAAGCTTGTTCCCAGTCCCTATTCTTTTGCCAAGCTACTTTAGTTGTCCAAGTCATAAAGGGTTGGTGCTGACTGATCCTAGGAAAAGCTACCGTCAGATGACGATAAAATTCACGCCATAGCAGCTCGGTGAACCAACAGTATGCTCCAGCTACTGCCACAGGTCGATAAAGGAGATCGGGTGCCACTGCTTGCAGGGCTTGTAGACATTGTCGTGGTGATAATAGGCCTAAGGTTAAATAGGGTGATAATTGGCTCGTGGCATCAAGTGCAGGAAGATCTCGGTTTCGATGGTAATCAATGACCCTTTGCTGGCAAAAATTGGTTAATTGCCGTAACGCATGTGCCTCGCCGACCAGCCACTGACTGTTTTCGGTAGGATAATCAAATGGCTTCAGAAAAGACTTAGGATTTAAACAATGAGTTGATGGCCGTGGTTTTGGAGTTGCCAGTGGGGTAACCGGTTGCTCTCGCAGCTGCTTTAAATGGGCCTGTTGAAAGTGAGTAAATATTTGAAACATTTTACCCTGCTGATTCAATACACTTCCAGGAGGGAGAAATACGCTATCATCGAAGCTATAACCAGTCACCATTGAGGGTAAGCACCGTAATACTGCCTGATCTCTTTGCTGTTCATTCAATGGATATTGGCGATTAAAAAACAGCTGCGTGATCTGATGCTGAGCACAAAAAGTCGCTAATTTTTCTGGGATCTCAGTAAATCGCGGGATTTGCAAATACCAAAAAGGGATATGAAGTTCAGCCAGATCTTGTTGTAGCGTCAAGAGATGACGTTGTAAAAAGTCAGCTTGACGCGGTGCCATCTGATGCATTTTCCACTGTATGGGAGTGGCAATAAACAGCGCTAGGACTCGTGCTTGGGGATTACTACAAGCGGCCTGCAAAGCAGGATTATCGTTAATCCGTAAATCCTCTCTAAACCACATGAGATGGGTAGCTGTTGGCATAATATTAGGTCTGCAATAAGGGTCTTAAATTAAAGAATAGCACAAGGTAGGTATTCCAGCAGTTTCAAAGACAAGTTGAGAAGTTGCCGTTTTCGGAAGAAGACCGTGACTTCAAGGGAAATTATGCGCATACTATAGAGGGCTTTAGGTAACTGCTCTCAGGAGCATTGGCTTTTGAAAACTGACAGTGAACCTACTCCAAGCAACTGAGCGTACTCAATAGTCTGATCTTAAGTAAAGGTTAACTCATCGATCAATGCGTCTGCATCACCACTTTTTAATTGCTATGCCAACGCTGGAAGATCTCTGTTTTAAACAGGCGGTGGTCTATCTTTGTGACCATTCAGACCAGGGGGCAATGGGTCTGGTCATTAATCATCCGCTGACCGTAACCATACCAGCAATGCTACAACAGTTAAAAATTGACCCGCACCAAGCACTGTTTAATTTTCCGGTGTTTAATGGCGGTCCAGTGGCCAATGAACGTGGTTTTATTCTGCATTCACCCCAAAAGGGTTTTGCCTCAAGTTTAACTATTTCTAAGGATATCATGCTGACCAACTCCCGCGATATCTTAGAAACTTTAGGTACTGCTGAGCAACCACACCACTTTTTAGTCGCTTTGGGCTATGCCAGCTGGCAATCCGGTCAGCTAGAACGGGAGCTGGCTGAGAATAGCTGGTTGGTGACCCCAGCCGATCCCACTATTATTTTCCACACACCGATTCATCGACGTTGGCAACAGGCAGTCAAACAGCTCGGGATCGATAATATTTGGCAAATTGCCTCCCAACCAGGGCATGCTTAATGGCAGATCTGCTGTTAGCTTTTGATTTTGGGTTGCGACAGATTGGTGTTGCTATTGGATCACGATTAACCCAAGCGCGCCCATTGACGGCATTAGTGGCCCAGCGGGGATGCCCCGATTGGCAAAAGCTTTTAAAACTGATAGAAAATTGGCAACCTAAGTTACTGATAGTAGGCCTGCCACTCAATATGGATGGCAGTGAACAGCCCATAACGCAAGCTGCCCGACAATTTGGCGTCGAGCTGCAACAACGTTTTGCATTGCAAGTAAACTTACAAGATGAACGATTATCAACGGTTGAAGCCAAAGCCCATCTATTTAAACAAGGGGGTTATCGGGCGCTTAAAAAAACTCAGATTGATGCTTTAGCGGCTACCTTAATCTTGGAATCCTGGCTAGCAACTATCAACCCGCTGGTAAACAACTCATCATAGACTCCAGCACTTAGCCCCTATTCTCTCAACGGATGCCCCAGGAGATCTCCTATGAAGCAGCGCTCTCTCGCTTTTATCGGTGCAGGCAATATCACCCAGGCACTACTAACTGGGCTTGCGGCCAATGACTATTCGCCCTCTCTGATGACCGTTTGTGCACCCACCATCAATCACCGTCAAAGTTTAGCAAAGCATTTTGGTATTAGTAGCACTAACGATAATCGAGCAGCTGCACACGCTGCTTCGGTTATTATTATTGCAGTTAAACCCCAACAGGTAGCAGCTGTCTGTGACGATCTTCAAAGTTGTAGCCTAGCTAATAAATTGATTCTCTCAGTAGCCACCGGGGTGACACTAGCCTACTATGGCAAACAATTAGGGAGTACTTGCTCAATTATCCGCGCCATGCCTAATACGCCCGCTACAGTTGGTTACGCTGTCACTGGTCTGTATGCCCCACCGCCTGTCTCATTAGAAGATAAACAGTTTACTGAAAATTTATTTCGCAGCGTGGGTCAAATCAGCTGGCTTGACCATGAGTCAGCTATCAATGCTGTGATTGCTGCCGCTGGAAGTGCTCCAGCCTACTTTTTTCAATGGATGCAAGCCATGCAAGAGGAGGCAAACCGGTTGGGACTCTCTGAACAACAGTCACGTGACTTGGTACAATATACTGCTTTGGGTGCTGCACAAATGGCAATCCAAAATTCAAAGCTCAGCTTGCAATCCTTAAGTAATCAAATCACCTCTAAGGGAGGCGCCACCGAAGCAGCCTTAGCGGTCTTCCAACAGCAGCGGTTCAATGTTACGATCGCTCAAGCTATGCAGGCTGCCGTGCAGCGCGCAATAATCCTGCAACAAGCTTTAGAAACCTAAGGAGCCACTAGATACCATCATGTTAACTCTTCAGTTTATTATAAGGACTGCCATTGACTGTTATGTACTACTACTGTTACTAAGAGCTTGGTTATATGCGGTTTTAAATGATCGCCATAACCCCTTTTTTCTGCTAATTGTACAGTGGACACAACCGGTGGTAAAAAAATGTCACCGTCTTATTCCTCCAAAATCTCGCTTGGATATAATGGTTATTTTTTTAGCACTAGCCTTACTAGTACTACGAACATTTTTATTAACTTGGGTACAACGTCCCCATAGTTTTGGTTTTAGCACGATTGATATTGGGATAGGTTTATTAGCCTTTTTCAAGCTATCCGGTAAGTTGCTATTTTGGGTCATTACCCTCCGTGTTATCAGTAGCTGGATTTACCGGGAAAACTATCTGCTTTATGACACGCTTCAGCAACTAAGCGAACCGATTCTCACGCCCATCCGTCGCTGGGTACCGCCAACCTATGGTCTAGATTGGTCATGTGCCCTATGTACTCTGTTACTTATCCTACTTAACCGCTTGGGCTATGATCTCTATGGAGCGATCTGGGGCCAATTATGAGCCATTGGCTTATGCCTGGCAAGGTTCTGATTTGTTATTAAGCATTACTGTCCAAGCCAATGCCTCCAAAGATGACTGGATCCGACAGCAAGGGGGACGATGGGTGGTTAAAATTAGAGCAGCCGCTTTAAAAAACCGAGCTAATCAACGTTTGGTCCGTTTTTTAGCTAAACAGTTTTCCGTTCACCAACAACAGGTTATTTTAGAACAGGGAGCACATAGCCGTCACAAGCGATTACGGGTTGTTGCCCCTAGACAGCTACCCTCGATGCTCTCGATCCGACTTCCCAATGCGAGTTGAGTAGGAACAATTTTGATGTCAAAACCGATCGTTTTGGCTACCGGTAATTTGGGTAAAATAACTGAACTCACTCCGGTACTGCAGAATTTAGGATTAAACCCAATCCCTCAAAGCCAATGGTCCATTCCAATGGTGGCTGAAACTGGCATGACCTTTGTAGAAAATGCGCTACTGAAGGCTCGGCATTGTGCTCAACACACCGGAATGCCTGTCCTAGCCGATGATGCTGGATTGGTCGTCGACGCACTACAGGGAGCCCCTGGGCTCCATTCTGCCCGTTATGCTGGCGAGTCAGCCAGTGACCATGATAATAACCTTAAATTATTGCAACAGCTGCAACTATTGCCAACAGCCAATAGAAGTGCCCATTTTTATTGTGTGTTGGTCTACCTGAGCCACGCAACCGATCCAGCCCCGCTGATTGCTGAAGGCCGTTGGCAAGGACAAATTGCCCATCAGCCACTGGGTGATCAAGGCTTTGGCTACGATCCCCTATTTTACCTGCCTGAGCAACATTGTAGCGCTGCCCAGCTATCTCGAGAGCAAAAAAATCAATTATCCCATCGAGGGCAGGCGCTACGGCGATTATTAGCGGCGTTGACCGATGCTTAAGCTGCCACCGCTTAGCCTATATATTCATATTCCTTGGTGTATTAAAAAGTGCCCCTATTGCGATTTTAACTCACATCAGCAAAAGGACGAGCTTCCTGAACAAGCCTATATCAACCAGTTACTGCTTGATCTGACTAAAGATTGGGATGAAGTGGTGCAACGACCCATTGAGTCTATTTTTATTGGCGGAGGTACCCCTAGCCTGCTGAGTGTCTCTGCCATCGAACGACTGCTTTCTGCACTGCGTGATCAGCTGCCGCTACGTCCCCACTTGGAAATTACCCTAGAAGCCAATCCCGGTGCTATTGAGCAAGAACGCTTTGTCGGTTATCGTGCTTCTGGAATCAACCGTTTTTCAATTGGTATCCAAAGCTTCCAGGCCAAGCATCTATCAGCTCTAGGCCGCATTCATGACCCCCAAGCGGCTCTCAATGCTGCTCACCTGGCATTAAGCCTTCCAAAAACCCGTATCAATCTTGATTTAATGCATGGGCTGCCCCAACAGACGATTGCTCAAGCGCTCAATGATCTGCAGCAAGCGATTGCTTTGGCACCCACTCACCTCTCTTGGTATCAACTTACTCTAGAGCCCTACACAGAGTTCGCAGCTAAGCCACCGCCACTGCCCGATGAAGAGCACTTGTGGCAGATCTGGCAACAGGGTGATCAGCTATTAGAACATGCCGGCTATCAGCGTTATGAAACCTCAGCTTATGCTCGCTTTGGTCATTACAGTCAACATAACTTAAACTACTGGCGTTTTGGTGATTATATCGGCATCGGCTGCGGTGCTCATGGAAAAATTAGTTTTCCAGATGGTCGTATTCTACGAACTGCCAAAACTCGACATCCCCTTGGTTACCTACAGGGTAACCATCGACAAAAACAGTGGATAGTCCCTAAAGAGCAGCGATCTTTAGAATTTTTTATGAATCGCTGGCGACTGGTTGAGCCCACTCCTCGCCATGAGTTTTCAGAGTTAACTGGGCTCCAAGAGTCGCAAATCCGCCAGCCTCTCGATCAGCTGCTGAAGCGAGGCTACTTGCAAGAAACGACTGATAGTTGGATTGTAACGCCTCAAGGTCAACTGTTTTTAAACGAAATGCTAACCCTATTTTAAGGACTACTGGTAATTTTAAATGTTAGCTGAAAAAAAACAGTATCTAAGCTTTAAAGAAGACGCTTGCCAACCCGTAAAAAAAGAATTAGCTAACCGACAACTACCAATAGGATTCTTGATAGCGACTGTCAGCATGTTGTTTGGATTGCTTGCTTGTAGCTCAAAGTTTTCTAAATACCCAATATTAACCAGAGAAGCTTATCAGCAACAGCGTCAACAGTTAACGCAATACCAATTGCGCGGCAGTCTGGTTCTTCGTACCCCGCACTACTCTCGCTATGTACGTTTCAATTGGCAACAACGGGCGCCTGATCACTATCAATTGCGCTTGACCCATCCTTTAGGACAAACCCTACTACTGATCCAATACCGCGCAGGATCACTTCAATTGGTTGATCATCGTGGGGAGTGTTATCAAGGTGAACAAGCCAAACAGTTGATACAGCAACACAGTGGCTTCCGCTGGCCAATGACTAACTTAGCCAGCTGGTTGATCGGCTTACCTGGGCCACAGGATCGAACTCGATTCAATCAACAACAACAATTGCAAGCGCTATACCCACATGATTACCCCGCATTACAGATCCACTACCAAAACTATCGTCAGCAAGCACAGCTAATGCTGCCCAGTCAGCTCAAACTGTTATTTCAGAATCAGCAAATAATCCTTAATATCACTTACTTCGAGAAACTTTCGCCGAATTAATATAATAAGCACAGTTACTGTCTCTTAGCAGAGACCCAGTTAGCCACCTGGTGATTGCCACAACAAATATAAAGTTTTTGGTGCTGGAGAGATGTCGCAGCAGGTAGTGCATCGTACGCTCCACTTCTATAAACATCCCAAGGTCTATTTGACACTCTCCAGGTACGCCTTTGTGCTCGCATTTGAAGAAAAAATATGAATATCACCCCAATTTAGAGTTAATTAGGTTGTGGGAAACCAATCCCCCCAAATTGTTTAATTCGCCATTCTACCCTTGGTATTACGACAGCACTAATCGATAACTCAAGCTTTTTATCTTTATAGAAACCACCTGCTTAGTGAAACTTGCTCTGTACTACAACTTAACCAACTGTTAATATCAAGTTAGTCTATTCAATCGTTAAATCATTAATGGAGCACTATTTGCTCAAGAAACAAATGCATCCTAGCCACTTTGCTGCCTATCTTTTTCGCTTAAAATTGATAAACCGCTGGCCACTGATGCGTAATGTGCGCACTGAAAATGTCGCTGAACACAGCTGGCAAGTCACCATTATTGCTCATCTCCTTGCCCTGATCGACAACCGCTATTTTTCCGGCCAGCATGATGTGGCAGCCATCGCTTTACTGGCTCTCTATCATGATGTGAGTGAGGTGCTAACCGGTGATCTGCCCACACCGATTAAGTATCATAACCCACAAATCGCTACCGAATATCGAAAAATCGAACAGTTGGCGCAACGTAAATTGCTTACCCTACTGCCAGAGCCACTACAAACCGATTTCCAGCCGTTGCTAATCAAGCAAACTGAAAACCCAAAGACTCAATGCTTACTAAAACAAGCAGATACACTCTGTGCCTACTTAAAATGTCTAGAAGAGCTCAATGCCGGTAATCATGAGTTTACTGCGGCAAAGACAGTTTTACAAAAAAAATTAGTTGATTTTCATAGTCCAGCCATTGAGCTATTTATGAGTTATTTTACACCGAGTTTTAACTTATCACTGGATGAATTGAATCAACAAAAGACACTCTATGAATGATCTCTGGAGCTGTCGGCGTTCCTCTAAGCAACCGCACCGGCGTGATGATTGGCGCTCACCGTTTCAGCGAGACTATAGCCGAATTTTACATTCAGCAGCCCTGCGCCGTTTACAAGGGAAAACACAGGTATTTGGCGCTGGACAACATGATTTTTATCGAACCCGCCTAACTCACTCGCTAGAAGTAGCTCAAATCGGTGTCGGCTTGGTTAATCAATTGCAACATCGCTATCCTCACCAAACTAGGCTACTGCCAGAGCCTCGGTTGATTGAAAGCTTAGCATTAGCCCACGATATTGGTCACCCACCCTTTGGCCATGGTGGTGAAATCGCACTGAATAGCGTGATGCAAACTTATGGTGGCTTTGAAACTAATGCTCAGTCCCTAAGAATTGTTACACAGCTAGAGCCCTATACGGATCTTTGGGGAATGAATCTCACTCGACGAACTTTATTGGGTTTATTAAAGTATCCACGCCTGCAACCCTTAACCCTCTCGACGGCCGATCAACTGGCTTCTCAGCATTGGTACAAACCGCTTAAAGCACTGTACACTGAAGAGGCTGGCTGGTTCACTTGGATTATTGAGCCCTTAAGCTCAGAAGATCAGCAACAATTGCTGAATACCGCTGAACAACAACTTTACTGCCCGATTGTCAGTCTAGATTGTGCTCTGCTCTCACTGGCCGATGATATTGCTTATGGGATTCATGATCTAGAGGATGGTATTGAATTGGGGGTACTAACCGCTAATCAATGGCAATCTTTTCAACCTGCCTTAGAGCAGTGTGCTGATACCTGGCTAATCGAGAAACTACCTTTACTAACGCAACAACTGTTCTCTGGCAAACCCAGTCAGCGTAAACAAGCCATCGGCACCTTAGTCAATCGATTGATCAGTGACGCTCAACTGCTGCCATTGGAGCCTGCTTTTGACTCTCCCCTATTCTCCTTCACGGTAACCCTTTCTACACCCATGGCTGCGGTATTAACAGAATTTAAGCGCATTGTGAACCACTTCATCATCCAAGATACTCGCGTTCAGCGGTTAGAGTACAAAGGTCAACAGTTAATTAAACAGCTGTTTTACACGCTCGAAAGTGACAGTGAACGGTTGCTTCCTGAGCACAGTCAACAGCGTTGGCGACAAGCCAGCGAACAACAGAGCAATCCTCAACGCGTGATTGCTGATTATATTGCTGGAATGACCGATAATTTCGCTCAACAGCTCTATCAACAGCTGCTAATGCCAGCAACTTTGGGCAGCAGCCCCTGGTAAGCTGCTATCTTCATCAAATACTCAAGCCTAGTGCAATATACAATATAATGTTCGACCACCCTGACTCTTGCATTTCGCTTCGGCTTCTAGTAAGCTGCTGTTCGCTCGAATTCTCAAAATGACAGCACTTAAAGTTTAGCCGCATTAAATCAGAGTTGCGCGAACACTGAAAATGGAGCGTGCAATTTTCACTGTACCCTGATCGAGCCATTTATCATTACTTAACCACTTTACCTACTCTTTTTTAT